>JXPG01006934.1:221-13489 GCA_001015175.1 Megaselia abdita | reverse complement strand
ACTACTACAATAATTGACTACTAATTTTTAGCGATTTTCGCTATTTATTTTTTTCAGTGTGGGTGTAGGAAAGGGGCGCTAACGCAAAACAAGTTTTTTTAAGCTTTATGGTTCTCAACATGTTCTCTTAACATGTAATAAGACTTTAGAAGTCTATCGTAGAATTTTTAATAACTCTTTTAGAAAAATAGAAAAAAAAAAAATGAGTGAGCTTACTGTTACATTTTGTGTTGTTTTCAAAAATATATGGAGTTATGCGTTTTGACTTGTGAATTTTTTTAGAATAATTTCACTTGACAGAACAAATTCTTTATTTGAAAGGTTTGTATACAAAAATTATAATTTTTTGTGTCGTATCTATATAAATTGAACAAAACTACACCCAATACCCCAAAAATATCATTTTTTTTTTTAATGGAGTTAGGCCCTTTGCCTTGTGAACGGCTCATATAATACCTATATAATTTGAGATTGCGAATTTATTCACAAAAATGTAATGTGTTCACAGGCCATTTAACAGTTTTCTCCCAATGCACGGCATCTATTGAAATTCCAAAATAATGATGAGTGTATTGAACTCGTCGGTATCAAACTTGAAAAATTCGGTTGGATAAATTTTGGTTGGTAAACTTTGTTGACTATGTTTTCATAGGTTTTCAGAATGCTATGATTTCTACTAGCACTCTAATAAGTTCGAAGTTTTGTCACACACAGATCTGAAAAACATGCGCGTAGCCGCAGAAATGGTCCAATTTTAAAATGTCATTTTAATTTTATAATTTATGAAAAAAACCTACTATCACCGAGAGAAAAAAGTGTTAAAATTTAGTGAAAAAGTGCGAAAAATTAGCACAAAGTGTGTACTGAGCGGACCCTTCACTTTGAGCTAAAAATCCGCACTTTTGTGTGGATATTTAGCAATTTTAAGTTGTTAAATTCACTTTTTAACAATTTAAAATGGCTAAAAATGATAAAAAATTGATAAAAAGCACTTTTGTGCTACAAAAATCTGCACTTTTTTCTCTGCGTGATGGAACGTAGTTTTAGTGCACCGCTTCAACAAAAAACTTTCACCAAACCAAATAATAACTTTTCAAAATCCGAAATAAAAACAGCAGAGTTTAAATATGTAAATATAATGAGCGTATATACCATAATCATTTATACTACCAAATCAATAGTTGAGCCCTTAATGGCTCAACTTTATAATCCAGTCATTGCCCTCGCCAACCAAGATATAATCAGCTTATTAAGTTATCTTCAAAGCATATACTTATTGACCATCAACAGAGGCTACGTTCTTTCTCCTCAAGTGATTTTACTCTCTGTTCAGTTTGCTTTCATACACAGTCAGTTTACAAGTAGTTAGTTTTCATTTAACCGTTGTTTAATGGAAATTTTCTTTTTTCTGGTTGCCATTTTTTGCAACAACAGGTTTGCTTTACATTAGAAAATATTCATTAATTTCTATCTACGAATTTTACTTTTAACTATCTTGGTCTTGCGAGTCAACTTGAAAACAAGTATCTACATGATGACATTTAAATCGTAAGATGGCTGTGGACTGAAACGACAACAAAC
Organism: Megaselia abdita; assembly: GCA_001015175.1. NCBI lineage: Eukaryota > Metazoa > Arthropoda > Insecta > Diptera > Phoridae > Megaselia > Megaselia abdita. Next base: position 11,908 of record JXPG01006934.1, on the reverse strand, counting down.
AGTCAATGGAAAAGAAACTCCGAACTACTAGCACAAGGATGAAAATAGAAAATATCAACATCTGCTCTTTAGGGGCTAAGAAAAGACAACAAATGAATATTTCGAGAAAAAATGAATTGAAATTTCATCTGCTTTGGCTTTGTTTTCAATGCAGTGTTTATGGTCTGTTGATTACTGTTATTCATTCCCTCTACGCCACTCAAAGTTTGTGTGGTGGATAGCAGTGAAATGCTAGCCGTGACTTTGGCTCTTGCAAATTTCCTTCAATTTGGAGATTAGTGGTTACACTACTTGCTTTGTGCATTCTCTATCCATCGATTGATACGTTAGTTCATACATTCATCACTCCATCAACATAGTCATTAAAATCGAAATCAATCCAAAAACAGCAGCTTGTAATTATGCCGACTGGTAGTTAAGTTTAAAAGTATGCTCTCGGGTTAACAAACCCTTTATTACTACAAATAAGTCATTAAATTTGTTTCGAATAATGAAATAAAACAAAATATAATCAAAATTAATCAGTCAAAATAAAATTGATATTTGATTTATATGCCTTTACTGTGATATCTGAAGATATCTTTTTAAAATGCCAATTTATTTAATGGCCAGTTTCAAAACAAAAAAGCATAATTGTTGAGTATGTGAAATTCTTTCTTCTTTTCTTATTTTGATTGTTTTAGGGGTTTTTTTTTTGGTTTATTGAAAACATACTCTTATGTATTCGTTTTGTCCTTCTGCTGTAAACCTTTTGGAACGCAGATTTAAAGCGCTAAACATTGTACCACTAGATATGTGATACCTCATTTCAAAGGTTTATGTGACCTTCAAAAATGGCGCTATCACTTAAATTCTAGAAGTGTATCCATTTCAAGTTTTCTTTAATTTCAGTTAAGGAAATCTTAGCCGATTCTCATGCTTAATACTTTGTTTTAAACGTACTGATTTGATTGCTTCAAATACTCATAAATATTTGTTTTTAATTGGAAAACCGTAAAATAGTCTCTAAAAAATGATATTTTAGTGAATAACTTATTTATCTCGAATCATATAGGGTCGTGTCACACATCATTTTAAAGGTACTAATAATGGACTTATGAAAGGGCCAACTAAAGAAAAATGGGGTAACTTCGTATATGTATAGGGTCGTGCGACATTTTTTATTGAAGGTACCTCAATAATAACATTATCACAGTTTTGGAAATACAGGATCGTAGGAAAGGGGCAACTAAAACAAAGTGTATTTTATGGACTTTATGATTTTTAATAGGATTTTTATGGTTATCTATTATACAAAGAGCAGGTCCAGAGTCTAAGAGTAAGGCAATTGTATAACAAAAACTTGGGTATTTGTCGGTGTTGATTTCTCAATTAAATATTTTCTATATAAAAGATAGAAAAAAGATATACTAAATCAGCACATATGCTTGAAGTGTCAAAGCAATCATAATACTTACAATTTCTATTCATGCTTCACTTGAACTCTGTATCATGCATTAAGAATACAAAAGAAAGAGTGATGGCCAATTATGAACAACCTTTTTCACCTATCTTACCTCTTTTCTTTTTATTATGAAAGAAAGCTTGACACGTGATGTGACTCTTGATTGTGGGATAGAATTTATTTTTGTTTTCTCTCATAGTTAATGGTTTTATTGAATGCGAACTTTATAATTTATGAGCCTCTTCCATGGTCGGTTTATTAAATTATAATTGATTGAATAATTTAATGACTCTTGATAGAAAAAGGAGATCCGTCAACATTAAAATAACACAAAATTAAAAGAAAGTGTGTTCATGTTGAAGGCTCATTCCAGCCATTTATGAACAATATAATTATTTTTCATAAATTTCAATTATACAACTCTTGAGGAAGTATGTTATTTTATACAGTAACAAGAAAATATTATGAATTTATAACTTTTATAACTTAGTTTGTTTACAGTGTGTATAGTGATAGTTAGTCGCCTTTCTAATTTGCAAGTTATAGTAATTATTTATAAAGTCTATATAATTATTGATTCGCGGTTTACGTAAATATGATAATCTTCACAAATCATATTTGAAAAATGCACCATCTATCTGAGAAAATCAAGCTTTAAAACAACTATTTTTAATGGAAAGTAGTTTGTAAAGCAGATTTCCATTCACAGAAACAGGTAATAATAGCAATGCAAGATTTTCCATTTGATATACTTATTTATTGTGGTGCAGCAGATGAAGACATACGTGAGAAGAGAAATACACACAATATAATTAATAATTACTGTTTGAAACATAAAAGAATGTGACTGTAAGTTGACAATTTACCGTCTTGTTAAGATTAAGTTACACATATAAAATCCTTTGAATGTTATACAATTTTCTCTAGGACCGTACACTTATGTATAAAATTTCTACTGTTGGCGAGTAAAATACGGCTTTTTAAAAATTATATGGTAAATTTGTTGAAAATACAAAATACTTATAATTTGGAACAACAATAATATATTTTGTAACTTTTTGTCATTTTTTATTTAAAAATAAAACATTTACTGCTGCTTTTAATTTTGCAGCCAATGTCAAAGAAGAAGTTCAAATTATGAACGAATTAAAAAATTATGAATATGGATCAGTTGCTGTCCATGTTTCATGCACTGAAAACACGGGATGTGTACCCTACATATTTTCAATGTACTGCAGTACGATATATTTCAAATGTAATATTTTTTTACATATTTTACATATTTCTAATAAATCTCTAGGATTTTCTTTAAAAATATAGAATTTTTGTTCATTATCTAACCGAATTTAAAGCAAAAATGATTTTTTCCTGAACTTTTCGCATAAAGATACATACTGTCAGATCTTTTTTATAACTATTGAGTCTGTAATAATAAACTAACTAAGTCACATAACGAACCAAAGTTCAGTCAAGGTTAAGTAGTGATAGTAAGGATTGTTTGCTTCATATACACACACAAAATAAAATGATTCTAAAAATTCAAAGAAAAAATATTTGAGAACCTGTCTAAGACCAGTCCTTTTTTTCCGAAAAAAACTTTGAAAGGTGAACTTTTCAATATATCTATTCTCAAAATGAGTCAGGAGTTATTAATATTAAAAACTTTCAAATATTTAATAAAGTGATCTTTTGAAAGATAATGTAATACTCCCAAGTTAATTTTCATTCGTTTTTTGATGAATCAAATATTTCCTTCTAAATTTCAAGCGAAGTTTTTTATTTTTTATAATTTCATGTCACTGAAATTGAAATACGTTTTTCAAATACGATTTTTGGGGTTTTTTTTTTTCAACTCAATATTTTTCAGTTTGATTCTCTTTTTCTTTTAATTCTAGAGTCGTTTTGTTCTGTGTATTACCCAGCTGCTTTTCTACATCAGTGTTTTCATCAATTTAGATTTCCATCTTCAGTGATGAGCTCCTTCCTCCTATTTAAACGAAAGTGTTATAGATACATTTTAATTTCGAAATCACAAGGAAAATGATAATTCTTTTGAAAAATAATAATAAGGAACCGAGTTTTTCATCTTAAATTGTTTCGGTAGTATGCAGATGCTTTTTTTTAATTTTAAGTTTTGTTGTTTGTTTTCCAAATATTTTCGCGACATTTAACAAAACTATAGATTTGAAACTTTGAAATTAAATGACATGAGAGTAAAAGAAGTTTATTTAATTTTCATTTATTTTATCAAAAATATGCAACATATNTTTTTTTTTTCAACTCAATATTTTTCAGTTTGATTCTCTTTTTCTTTTAATTCTAGAGTCGTTTTGTTCTGTGTATTACCCAGCTGCTTTTCTACATCAGTGTTTTCATCAATTTAGATTTCCATCTTCAGTGATGAGCTCCTTCCTCCTATTTAAACGAAAGTGTTATAGATACATTTTAATTTCGAAATCACAAGGAAAATGATAATTCTTTTGAAAAATAATAATAAGGAACCGAGTTTTTCATCTTAAATTGTTTCGGTAGTATGCAGATGCTTTTTTTTAATTTTAAGTTTTGTTGTTTGTTTTCCAAATATTTTCGCGACATTTAACAAAACTATAGATTTGAAACTTTGAAATTAAATGACATGAGAGTAAAAGAAGTTTATTTAATTTTCATTTATTTTATCAAAAATATGCAACATATTAAACAGTGTCACATGGTATTGAATTAAAACAATTATTTCACTGTAAATCCTCAAAACTTTTATATATCAACGTAATTGTTTATTTATATAAGTTAACTTTAAGTTTAAATTTATTTGTTGTTTTTTAGTCAGCAATTAATAAAAGTTTTTTTGTAAAACGTAGTTTTTTAATGAGAGTTTATTTTGTAGTGTTTTAAATTTTTTAACAACAAATACTATCAACATTTAAAATATTTAAATTTGAATATTTTTTCGTATATAAAAATATTCTTTAATTTCAGATTAAAATTTATTTTTGTTTTATTTATTATGAACAATAACTTTAGTTCAAAAAAACATGTTTTTTTATTTTTATGTTATTTTATTAAATTTAAATTTTAAAATATTATGAATTTTCACANCAACATATTAAACAGTGTCACATGGTATTGAATTAAAACAATTATTTCACTGTAAATCCTCAAAACTTTTATATATCAACGTAATTGTTTATTTATATAAGTTAACTTTAAGTTTAAATTTATTTGTTGTTTTTTAGTCAGCAATTAATAAAAGTTTTTTTGTAAAACGTAGTTTTTTAATGAGAGTTTATTTTGTAGTGTTTTAAATTTTTTAACAACAAATACTATCAACATTTAAAATATTTAAATTTGAATATTTTTTCGTATATAAAAATATTCTTTAATTTCAGATTAAAATTTATTTTTGTTTTATTTATTATGAACAATAACTTTAGTTCAAAAAAACATGTTTTTTTATTTTTATGTTATTTTATTAAATTTAAATTTTAAAATATTATGAATTTTCACATTTTGTTGTTGTTACTATTCAAGATAACAGTCTTAGAATTCTGTTCGGGTGGATTTTTTCATTGAGTAATTATTTTATTATATTATTTAAAAGTTATTATTGTCGAATGCTTGTTTTTAAATTTGATACCCACATTTTTTTATTTTCTCTCAGTGTATATTTTAAAAATATTTTTGTTGACTTATTATATGTTCCACTTTAAAATTACACAATTTTGAAGTGACAAAAAATCGATTTCATAAATTTCAACTACATTTGTTCTCAGTGCAATATTTGGTTGTAATCAAAATTTATGCTCGGTTCAATTTCTTCAAGTGTTTAATTTTATCAATGACAGGCTTTTCGAAAAAAATATATGAGTAAAAAGAAACTTTGTTAAAAGTTTTTCTGTAAAACGGAGTTTATTCAATGGGAGTTTATTTTTTAATTTTATATTGGTTCATTATTTTTTTCAAAATAAAAATTAATCAAATTTGAATATTTTCTAGTTTTTAGCAGTTTATTATGAATTATTCAAATTATAATTTCTTTTAGGCCAAAGGCAAATTTTTTGAGTATTAGTTTACAGCTTTTACTTACTTCTCCCTGAAACTCGATACCCTTATTGTATTCATGAAAACCAAAAATCAATCAAAATTTTCTCTTTTTTTTTTGTTGTTGACTTCTTATGTTTTCCTTTTTAATATTACACCAATTTTGTAGTAATTGTACAAAAATCAAATTTTTAACAAACTTCAAATACATTTTTTCGCAGTGCTTCGATCCGATTTTATTGTTGAACATTGATTTACAATATATTAAATTTCAACCTTAAATTTTTCTCAGTGTAGCATTATTCAAAAACTTTTTTTTTGGACTTTTGAAGTTGTATTCTTTAAAATGACACCACTTTTGTTAAAATAGAAAATCATTACAAAAAAAATATTTTTCAATTTAAACCTTATATTTCCTTCAGTAAATTTTGTGAAACTCTGTTTTTTTGTTTTTTTTTTCTTTTAATAATTTTGGTTTTTTTTCTTTTAATATCATTTGCAAACATTTATGAAATATTTCCTGATATTTAAAAATATTTAACAAAAGACTTTTTAAATTAAAATTTTACGTAAACTAAAATACATGTTAATTAAATTGTCCACAACAATAAGTGAAAAAATCATCAGAAGTCCAAAGGATGCATTTATAAATACTTTCATTAAAGAAATATTCTATGGAAACTTTCGCAATACAAAATCCTATTTCCAGTCAAGCACATTATAACAAAATATAATTAAAAATTTCACCAAAAACAACTAAAAGCTAAAAACTAACTAATTAAGAACATTTAAATGCCCAATTAATTAAACTTCAACCAAAACTACAGAAAGACAGTCAAAGTCACACAAAGTCAGTAAAGAAGTAAAAGTGCGGAGAAAATGAAATTGGAGCAAATGAAAAATCACAAAGAAAAGAAGCAGATAAAATAAGTAACTCACCTTGGTGTTACTGCAATAATAAATATCCGACATGATTTTCTGTTTCATTGAATTTAAACCTATTTATTTTTATTTTTGTTTAATATTTTTGCTAACAATGAGACAAACTTTTTACTACGCACTCACAGTAATTACATAATTATAAACTAGGTTGAATTTGTAAACCATATGCACTAAGTTGTAATGAAGATATTATTTTTTAACTTCTTTTCTTCTCAGATACAAAAAACGCGACGATTTACCAACATCTTCCCAAAAACACTATACAATAATGATGACAGTATTACCAAGAAGGTAGATCTACAACGACGAGATAGTTGTCTTACAAAACAAAACGAAACGCTTTAATTTTATCGCCCGTCAGAAAGATTGATAAAACAAGAACATACGGAAATTACAACTTTCATTTGCCTTAATGGTCAAGTTAAGTTAACAAGCGTCCGAGAGCAGAAGTTTATCCGCTAGTAACTACGTATCTCAAGAAAAGCTCAAAACGAACTGAAATTGAAAGAAATTGCCATTTAAAAAACCAACCAACATTTTTGTTTCTCCTCTTTCTTTGTTGTTTTCTTTCACTAAAGCCGAAGAAAATTCAGCTTCGGTTGCGGTGGTAATCGAGATAGATGAGATGTCTGATGATATGGTTTCAAAATTCCGACTAAGAGATTGAGATGCATTTTTGTTAACTTCATCATTGTAGTTTGTGTTTGTGGTTGTAGTTAATTTTTTAGTTTGTCTGTTACACTTTTTGTGATTGTTTAAAGCTTGCGCTTTTTGTATTTTTAAACATTAAATTAGATAATTCATGGCATTCTGAATATTGAATCAAATTATATTTATAATTGGAGAACCGATTGATGTTACCCTCACTCTTACGCTAACCTGATTTTAATTGATATAGAATTAAAACGCAATATTTAAAGAGCGTAATCAATCATTAATGTAGTCTACAATGGATCGTTGGCTGGATAAAGTGGCTGTTGTTACTGGTGCTAGCTCAGGAATCGGAGCAGCTTGCGTGAAAGACTTATTAGGCCATGGTTTTCGTGTATGTGGCTTAGCTCGACGTGAAATTAAGCTAAAAGAAACCGAATCATCTCTTTCGGCAGAACAATGTGATAGATTCTTCTCAATAAAATGTGACGTAACAAAAGAAGACAGTATAAAAAAAGCTTTTGAATGGATTGAAGGCAATCTTGGAGGAATAGATTTGCTCATAAACAATGCTGGTGTAATTAGATATACCGATTTAGTCAAAGAAAATAATACATCGGACCTACGTGCTATTATTGATACAAATCTTTTAGGTGTTGCTTTATGTACAAGAGAAGCATTTCAATCAATGAGAAAACGAAATTTTCCTGGTCATATAATTTTAATAAATAGCATAGATGGACATCAGGTTCCAAATTTTGGACCAAATCTTCCGTCGTTTAATATATATCCAGCCTCCAAATTTGGTGTCACAGCTATGACAGAAATATATCGTCAAGAATTTTTAAAATATGGAACCAAGATTAAGATCACAGTAAGTGCAATGGACTATAATATTACTATACTACTTATGTTGTTTTTATTGTAGAGTTTAAGCCCAGGTGGTACAAAAACTGACCTTTTTCCAGATGAACATAAGGAAATTATGAACTACCCTTGTTTAAGCCCAGGAGATGTATCTAATGCTGTGATGTATGTTATCAGCACTCCACCGCATGTTCAAATACATGAATTAACAATAAAACCCTTAGGTGAACCATAAACACTTTTTATACATAATAGAAATCACAAGCATATCAAACTAAAATTAGATTTCAAACTTTATTTGAAATCAATTATTTGATCCTGATTGTATCTCACATCCATATATACAAGTTTTATTAAGTTTCAGGTTCTTTAAAAATAAAGAAAATTTGCAAATCACCTTGGAAATAGCTCTGTTTTTATAGAAAAAAATCACCAGTAATGTTTACGTATTTTTAATAATTATAAATTAAACAACTCTATTATTCCTTTTAACATTTTAATTACGGATCTCAGAGTCGTTTTCAATAGAAACATTAATCAAAACCCATGTTGATAAAATTACAAATAAAGAATCGTAAATTCATAAATTGCTGGAGTAAAGATTTTAAACACAAAATTTAGAGTTTTTTATTAACAGCGTGATGGTTATGCTTACATATTAAAACGTTACTTTTCACATATAATGATGGTTTACTGTCTATTATGACTAGTAAACTTGCGCTTAGCTTTTTCTGACACAATATAAATACAAGGGATATAAAAAAACTTAAAGAAACACATGGAGAATCAGTTTAATCAAAAACTATAACAACGAAAACATCGAATACCAGACTGAATGAGAACATGTTATTTTTATTTACCATTTTTTGTTCTTTGATTTGAGACTCAAAATTTTTAGGAATCGATTTTTTTTTTCAATTATTGAAGATTGGTTTGCTGTCATTCGTGCTCCTAGCACTCTCTGCTTTTAAATGATATCCCTTTTGTAGTACTGGACGTAAATAAATTTCAACCCACAAATTCTTTCAGTGTGGTTTTTTCTTAACTTTTTAGAAAATATTATGATATTAAACAAAAAAAAACTAAACATAACTAAGGTGTTTGGACTCCAGAATATCTTTCGTTAAAATGATAAATCTTTAGTATAATAAAAAAAAACATTTAAAATTTATTTATAAATATCAACCAAACATTTCTCTGTCTGTATTGATGCTGGAAAACTTATATTTGGGATCCTGCTTGTCTAGAATTCTAAGAAAACAAAATTTCAACCAAACATTTTTCTAAATATACTAAAACAAATTTCCAAACCCTGATGTCAATCTATCCTAAATGACATTCAATTTTTCTCCGATTTTCAACAAAATTAAGAAGTTTCTAGATACAACTATTCCGAAGTTATTAACAATATTAAAAGTCCACCGAAATATATGTAATAAGGTATATCCCTAAAAAACATTAAAAATAAGTGCATAAATAAATGACCCAATGAAATATCTATTAAATTAATTTAAATAAATGCAACGTTTTCTGATATAAAAATCAAGTTTAAAATATATATTTTATTTCAGGTATAATATGATACCTTCGAGTTTCAACACAGAACTACGATCTGTTCTAAATAATGCAATATTTTAAACTCGAACTCGAATATATTGATTCTAAAATTTCTCGTCTATACGATTTACAGTGATGTTATGAATCTGAACACATTCTGGGGTAGACAAGGCATATAACACGGTGTTTGCAACATCTTCACTTTTCAACATAGTTATACACCCTTTAACTAGTTCCATAATTTGCTGAGGAAGTATTTCCGTGTCAACCATTCCAGGAAAGTACAAAATCTTATAATGTGTTACACATCAAACAAAATGCAAAGACCACTCACCGAAATTCGAATTTTTCAAGTTTTTCTCTGAAGCTCCTGTCTGTACGTTTCTATCATTGCTTTCAATGAAAGCTTTGTAGTAGGATACATGTTCAGAGAAGGTATTTTGGTCCAAGATTCTGTTAACAATAATAATATGACCTTCAACATTTCTCTCAAGCATATGAGTTGACTGCTACTTTAAGACAATAAAATGTTCTTATTATGTTTATGTCGGTTGCCTTTTTTATTTGACGTGAATTGTATGTTTTTCAATAGGTCGGTGTGCCCGATAATACCATCACCATGAAAAAGGACATCGGACTCCCGAATTATCTACAATCCATGCAAAGCTTTTGGTCACATTATTTTCTATCTTTAAGGCAATACACATTATTTCAATTCCTTTCAAATCTCCTTTCATATACCTTTTAAGTGAAAGTTTTCAAAAATTTGATTCTTGTTGCAGAAGTTTTTAACAATGTGTATTCTAATTTTTATGTAATTATAGAAACTATAATTTAGTTTTAATTTACTGCAAATTTACTATGTTCCTATAGAAATTCCATATTAGTCTAGTAGTAGTATTTATTATCAAAGCCCGAAGCGAGGTCGTTTCAGCTCGCTCTCGCGACCCAAAAAAATCTGCTCTCTCGCTAGCTGCAAAATCGACCGAGCGAGCAGAGTTTCGCTCGCTCTAGAAATTAAAAATCTTTTTCCCCATCCGAAAAAATTAAATTAGAAAGCCCAATAAAAGTACTATTTTAAAGATTTGATGAACATAAAACAAAAAAGGATAATTACAAATCTGTGGGTTTGTCAATTACGAAAATGTTCCCATTGTCTTACAAATACTGGATGTTCGAGTTTACGAAACACAACATGCTAGCTTTAAAAGGTCCCATGTTTGCTCTATCAAATGTGAGAAACTTCCCAATTTTGGAAAAGGATCTTTCCTAACCGAAGAGGGAGCCGCTGATAAAAATGCTCCAAATAATTTTGAATTTCCCTTTCCACTGGGGTTCAACGACAACACGTGAAAATAAACTTCTTTCTTTTTCTTAGAAATNTGCGTCAAACAATTGTTTCAATCTGGGAAATTGTCTAGTGTTTGATCTCACCAGACGATGGGAGAGTCTGGAACTAGAGATATTTCANAAACTTTTTAATTTAACTCGCTCCACCAATAGTGTAGATTGATTTCGAGCGAGTCCAAAATTTGTAGAACGAGCGAGCGAGATAAATGTTCGCTCCCACTCGCTCGCTCTGCAAATCGAGCGAGCGAGCGAGGTGTATCAAGCAGACTCGATCTGCTCGCTTTGGGCCATGATTATTTAAATTTTAACAATGATTTAACAAATTAACAGCTTCTAATAGCTGCTAATATATTATTGATTGCCTAGAAGATTTTTTTTTTAAATTTAGAATTTTTGCTATTTTACAATTATAATTTAGAATTTATGCTGTAAAATTTTAGATTCTGAATTTTACCAACACAATTGGTACCAAGCCAATCGCTGACAACAAACTTCTTTGAAAAGTTAAAAGACATTTTAAACTTTCGTTGACATGAACGACATTGTATTTATATTTCCATTAATTTGAATTGGTTGGTAGGTGATTTTCTTCCTGAGTATTTGTTGGGTTCCCAACCACAAATAAAATCAAAGATGTTTTTTGCCGACAGTTTCGGAGTGATTCACTCCATCTTCAGGGCTGTTTTCTACAATTTATTGAATTTAAAATTACATAAAGAACATTATATAAAAATAAGAAGATTTACCATTGTTACAAAAAACACAAAAGGTAAACAACAAATTTGATACAAAACTGAGTTACTCGAGAGCATTATTGGTGACCTTGGATGGTCTGGTC
>JXPG01006912.1:4657-16474 GCA_001015175.1 Megaselia abdita | reverse complement strand
GTAGTAAATCTTACTACTTTATTTTTTCTGTATACTTCAAGTTGTGAACAAATTTTTTCTTAGTAAATTTCACTACAAAACAACAAAAAAGTTGTGAAACAATGAAAAACGAACTCATGAAAAAATTCTATTTCTATTCTTGCTGTTGTATAAATTTTAGAATTTAGTAAGAAAATTTACTAATTAGTACTTTTTTTAATAAAAAAAAATCTAATTCTCAAGTAGTCATTTTTACTAACATTTTGATATTCAATAATTTATGAATAGTAAAATTTACAATTTAATCCGTAGTAATTTTTACTATTTCTGAAGATATTTCACAAAAGAAATTGTATAGAGAAATACACCACTGAAAATAGAAAAAATTGCTACACATTTTAGTCAATTGTTCTTATATTAGTAAAAATTTACTACTACAATAATTGAACTTCATATTTTTAGTGAAATTTGCTATTTATTTGAACTTCTTAACTAAGTATCATTATTTCATAAAAAAACCAATCTTAAAAGTAGCCTACGAACGAGGTTTAATGATTCTATCCTGCAATATTTGATTAGATTTGGATAATCCTTGTCGACGAACTCAATTTTATTTATATAGATTAATTTCGTCTTCGCAATAATACATTAATGAAAGTAAATTGAGACTTTTCCTGGACGAAAAAATCATCGTTGGTTTATCCTTCATCCTTTGTCGACTTTGTTGTCGATTGAAGGTGTACTACAAACCTAAAAGTCATGACATAGTCTTCTTCGATAATTAATTTGTCGAAGACAAACCAGGGATGATTTTTTCGTCCAGAGAAAGTTTTGTCCGACTTTTATCAATGTATTGGTGCGAAAACTCGTTGGGTGATACGCTAATGATATCATTACGATTTGGTGGGGATAAACTGGAGAAAAAACTGAGATAATGATAACATCAGGATGTTATCCTTAAAAATATAGTTTAATAAAGTTTTTTGTTGCAACGATTTGATCTTGAATGGCAATTATGACACCTTCTGTTTCTGGATATAGTTTACCTTTTTTTGAATCTACTTTTTATAAATGAATGTGCATTTACTTAATTTTTCAAGTTTTTCATGAATTTGTTGGTATTTGCATTTCCAATAAAATTTAAGTTTGATTGCCTTACATTATTTAATCTATAAAAATACTAAACATAATTTTCAGAATCAAAATTATAATAAAAAACACAAAGTAATCTTTTTATTGCATATTTGTCAAACGAAATAAATCCTAATTTCCAAAACTAAACCCTTTCAAGGAAAATTTCGACATTACAAAGTTAAAACCCCAATAAATCAAATCAATACCATTATTTACAACATTAGTAGTTTGCATAACAAAACTGATGAAAAGGGGTTAAGAAGATGTACAGATGGTAGATAAAATAGAACAAATGTGACAGATTTCCCCAACATACATTTATTCATGGCAAGTGTCGTAAAGCAATTTGATGTCAATATAAGTCAAATTATTAAATAAATAGTTTTTTTTTTCGGTCGTTTTTTTCTTTATTTTTGAAAATATTAATGGAAATTACCACAACGAAAACACGAGATGCATAATCTTCATCTTTCTTTAGAATAATATTTCTTAACAAAATTGTTAAATTCCTTAACATTTTTAAATTGAAATAATTAAGAAATAAGAAATCTATAGTGACAGATACAACCTTTGAGTCAGGTCCATCCTAGAAATTGCTTTTGTTCTCAAAAAATTAGTGAAATAAATCAAAAATAGTCTAACTGAGAACTACATTTGAAACACAAATGATATCATGGTGATGTCTTCACGATATTGCGCTGAATAATTGGAGACAAAAACTGAGACAATGTCGTTATATCTTTGTTTTATTATATCGAAGCTTATTATGATGCATAACCTCTTTAAATAATTATAGAATAATCCAATCTTTAACCATCACGATAACATTCAAAATTTGTATTTGAAATATTTCTCTAGCCCGTGGAGTAAAATGTGAAGAACATATACTTTGTTCTGGATGACATTTTCCATTAGCTATGACAATATTTTATATTGTTTGTCATTTCGTATTCATTTCAGTTCGCTCTGATTTTAATAAAAGAAACATAAATTCTTTCTGGGTAGAAAATGGAAAGAATGAAAAGTTAAATCCACAAATTAAACAAGAAACTCGTATATACAATTTAAATCCGGATTCAATTGTTAACAAAGCAGATTTTTCATCTTCATACATTTTTTATGTTGTACAAAGGAACACAATAACAGATTTTTCTACTCGAGCAAATGTATACAAAATGTTATTTCTATTGATTTGAAGACTCTTTTTGTTAAAGGAACGATAGAAGGAAATCAGTTTTTTCTAAAAATAATCAATTTGACGAGGATTAAAATTGACATTTTCACTTATCTTAGATTTTTCTTCAACAAGTTTTTAATTTTAATTTAATGTATTTTTAATATATCATATCTAAAATATATTTACAAGAAAATAACTAAAACATTATCTCCAAAATCCCTTCTCTATCAAAACATAATTATACTATCTCCAAGGATATCTTCCACAACAAAGGATTATGAAGGAGAAACTGTAGAGTATTTAATTACATTTCGGATAAAAATCAAATAAAGAAATTCTAAAAATAACTTAATTTATACATAAAAACTTTGTTTAAACCAATAAAACAAGCGTCATAAAAAACTTAATCCAATCTAGTTAAAAAAATCAATTTCAATTTAGTTTCTAAATATGTATGACTTCATTCATTTTAGTATCCAAAGGTGAAAACAATGTAACTTTGCAATAAAACCATTCCATTCGACCTGTTAACACAAACTGACTGACTATTAATCGCATGTCCTATTATTCGTGTTCTGCTCTGAACCAAATGGAATGACTGTTGATGATGACGATGTAATTAAGCATGTCAATAAAACATATAAAACGCTTCGACAGTTTTTGTATTTAGAGTTAGCTTTGTGTGATATTTGGGAACATCACGAGCAGCTTACAAAGTATTTTCTGATGAAAGAATACAGACTTTTCCGTAATAAAAAGAAGCAACACGAGGAACAACAAGTAATAGATTTACAAGGCTACAGAAATACGAAGGACTTACGCAAGTTCTACAACAAGATCAACGAAAGAATTAAAGTAGAAGTCAAGCTATACATTCATATATGCAAGGACAAAGATGGACAGCTTTGGTTGAGTTCTGAATTAGCTTCGAAACGTTGGGTGAATAATTTGAGGAAACTCTTAATTACAACGCAGTACAAACATCCATGGCTGCCTTAGAAAAACCACATGTCTACGATAACATAGATAATAACTATCGCTGAAGTCCGCAAAGCTATCCAGCGTCTGAAAAACAACAAGAGGCTTGACAATATCCCGCTGAGCTTTTGAAGATTATTGATCCACCAGATCAAAAACGGTCGGGCAAATCATTAATTGATAAGTGGAACAGTAGCTTGATAACCTTACCTTTTGTATGGTTGGTTTTCGCTTGCTTCAAAAGATTACTCTATTCTTGTCTATCCGCTGCCTCTTCTCCATGATGTTTTACACCGCAGCGTCGTTGTAGCTTGATAAACCCCATACAAAAGAAGGGCGACAAGACCTTATACCTTACCGAGGTGTCAGTGTCCTAAATGTTGTGTATAAAATCTTTGTCTCCATTCTATATGAAAGACTAAAACCATACCTGAACATTGAATTTCAAGTCGACACCCACTATACCTCGTCATCAATTTGAAGCAAGCATTTAAGACAGCTTCGGAAACTCACCAAAAAACAAAGGCTTCCGACAAGGCGATGCTCAATCTTGCGACATTCGCGACTTCAAGATCCATCCCGAGAATGGATGCATTTACAACACCAAATCTACTCAAACCCTATAGGCTACGCCAATGATATTGATATAATTGAGCGGTGGAAGACCTACGTGGAGAACAGCTTTTTGGAGATTGAGAAGGCAGTAGGCGCTACGGAACTACAAGTTAACGCATCCAAAACTAAATATATGCTTGCAACTAGCTCTTTTTGAAATTTTGGTCAACATTGGTTCGCATAATTTTGAAGTAGTAAAGTTCATATATGTTGCTAGTTANCTACAAGTTAACGCATCCAAAACTAAATATATGCTTGCAACTAGCTCTTTTTGAAATTTTGGTCAACATTGGTTCGCATAAGTAGTAAAGTTCATATATGTTGCTAGTTCAATCAATAACACCTTGGAGGAGATTATTTGAAGAACAGTTCTTGGAAGTAGATGTCTCTACGGCCTCAGCTCCAAATCTACAAAACACTTGTCTAAATATAAATCTAAAGCATAGGAGTTGAATAAAGGGAACGTATAGAGGAATTGCTCTTCGAAAAACTAGTTCTGAGAATAATATTTGGTTCTGAGACCATCAATGATGAATGGAGAATTAGAAATAACAACGAGCTTAAAATACTGTAGAAGATTAAAACACAANATAGGAGGCTTGGGGGCCTAGGTCATGTGTACAGAATGGACGCTAAAGCTCCGGCAAGAAAATGTCTGTTCTCTGATCTGACCAGTTAAAGAGGAAAGCCACTGCTGTGTGTCCTCGGTTTGAAGAAGTGGAGAACGATTTGACAAAGTTGCGAATGAAGACGACGTGGAGAAGGAAAGCAACTGATCGAGACAAATTGTGGAATCTTTTGCAGCAAGCTAAAATACTTAAAGAGTTGTGATTTGATTAAGGTAAAAGTAAGGTCTCAAAAAGAGTTTTTGGTCTGAAGCGATTTCAAGATTCCAACAGCATTTTAGTTGAACGGAATTCCATTTGTAATGCATTAGCATTCCAAACTCCTTATAAAATATTTATTGAAGAAAATCCAGATCTGAGTACCACCAAAGTTTTCGGATGAAAAAGCAATGTACATGCTGCCATACCAAAAGAGGAAGAAACTTGACAAGAATTCAGAATGTTCTACTTTGATGGGTTTTTGTGAGAATATTGTCTGTATGGTTCTAAGTGATGCTGATTAAGACATCGAAGCAAATGCAATGAATGGCTTATTTGTTGTGTCAGTAGCTTCAACTCTATATTCAAGAACTAACTGACAGCGAATGTGAGGAATTCTGAAAGATGTAATAAAGGTCAAGGTCCTTCAAGGTTTCAAGCTAATGTGGATGCTAGAAATCTCGTCGATGAACCGGAGACATACAAACAAGCAATAAGTTGTCTTGATGCGAATCTATGCTGTTAATTTTCTGAGCCCTCTTAACCATAATCCCGGACAAGCTCAATCTGCTGCCGAGAGAGTAAGTTCGCTAATGTTCCTCACAAATCCAATATGAACCGTGAAGTTTCACTAATAACAGGGTCACTCTTTAAATGACACTAACTTCGTAAAATTCTAACTAAAACAACCCAGATATCAATATTAAAAAAATAATGTTTTTGACAATTCCTCTCAAAGTAAGTCATTGTCATTACAGTCGGATAAACTGTGAAAGCATCAATATATGTTCATTATATTTTTTTTAAGAGAGAGACATAGGTCTAGTCACCTTATTCTCAAAACAGAAGACTATGGAAAGCTTCACAATGCCTCGGATACGAAAACGGAAAGGAATATACGGATATGTTATGAGCATTGAGATTAAAATAGATACATGAAATGTCAGAACACTGAATTTTGCAGGCTCCAAACAAGACCTGAAGAGAGTNAAGAGAGTTATGAATGCCTATTAAGTATAGATATTATGGCTTTACAAGAGAATCGAAAATGGATTAGAACAGACAATGAAAGAACTGCACCCCGGTGACAACATGTCACGACAAGAATGGAGACTTTAACCAGCAAACAGGAAGGCCTGGAAGAGTTATTCTCAGAGCTGCTGAACGGTGTAAAAAGCAGTGCAGGCACACACGCAGAACAACAACCATCATAATATGATTTCCAAAACAACGATGATGTACACAAGATCAGATGTAGACTCAGCTATCCAGAGGCTAAAGAACAACAACAGCGAAGGAAATGACGGTATACCAGCTGAACTGTTAAAAACAGCAGGGCCTTCTTTGAACGACGCTTTTTCAAACTGCTTCTGAAGATCTGGGACAGGGTCGAGATGTCAGAAGAATGGAATATTATTACCATCTGTCCGGTTTTTAAGAAAGGCGACAAGAGTTATTGCAAGAACTATCGAGGCACAGACACAGACTTTCAACAGACGTATTACACTACAATCAGAGATGAGGTATTCCGCTCAATGAACCATTTTGGCATCCCAAGAAAGCTCTTCAAAAGCTGCTAGAGATGATTGCGTTCGCATCTAACATCGAAACCTTCAACATAATCTACAACAAATCTAGCCAAATTCCTGAATATGGCGATGACTTGGACGAAATAGGTAGAAAAACATCAGACGTCAAAGACATATTCATAAAAACATAAAAACTAAATCTATATTCTGATGTCGTAAAGAAAGAATTCACAACGAAGTGGGAGCGAGGTAACATCAACAAAGCAAGGAGCAAAGCGAAAGATAGCTTTGGCGAATAGATGTTTGTTCAGTTTGAATAGGCTACTCCGGTCTAATTAGCTATCCAGGAAGATCAAGTTTAAGCTTTACAAAGAGCTCGTCTTGCCAGTACTTCTATATGGTGCAGAATGCATGCTGGGACCTAACATCGGAAGACGGAGGAGTTCCTTACGCGTGGAAGGTTAATGGAGGATACCGTGCAGCCACGAGTTATAGAAAATAGAGAAGATCCGAATGAGGCGTCTTCGGTGGGCAGCACATGTAGCAAGGATAGACGACAATGTTCCAGCGAACAGAGTATTCTCAATGCAACCAGATAGTACACATAAAAGAGGACGACAACGAAAGCGATGGGTAGACTTTGTTGAACAAGACACCAGGGAGAAAGGTATACCCAACTGGAGAACAACATTCAGGGACCGATGTCTCATTTTGAACATTTTTAAAATTAATTTCACCTTAAAACCATTTTTCAATTGATTATATGACATAATAAGGCTGCATAAAAATCATCGCCGTAAAAAAATTATTTCTACTTTAAACTCAATTTTTCGATTTAAGTGAAAGACAATAATAATAAATGTGATTTAATAAAACCCTTTGTGTTCGATGTGCTTACAGGCACTGAACACAGTGTTCTACTCTATATTCATATATATATAATATGCAGTGAAGCTTCATCTCTATCGATCTCATTCAAATTCAATAAAAAGGTTACGTGAAATTTCCATTAAGACATATACGAATCATCCCTTGATGTATTTATAGCATTCTAAAATAGATTATCAAACATACAAATTTGGTATAACACAATAATTTATAGTGACCTCAGGGGATTTTTGTTTTGTTTGAGGAAAATACTATCAATATTCAGATTTTAGTTTGTTTACTCATCATGGTACAAGGCGAAGGCCAACTATTATTTTTTAAATCTCTTATCTTTTTTTGTAAAATAAATTTAAAACTTTAAAATGCTATTATATTAAAAGACTCTTGTATGAAATATTATACATTACTATATAAAGGATATAACTTTTAACTAGAATAGTCTTTAACTAAGAATTCAAGAACGACGAAAAATTGTAGATATTTGTTGCATTTGACCTTAAAAAGCTTGAAATGATTGTTCCATGGAGAGAAATTTCAACTCAATTGAAGCCAATTATTATAGAGAAAAAATGCTAATTTCTGTTTTTGAAAAGACAAAGGGTAAACTATGATACGAGACGAGAACTCACATCAATGTTCGCTTACATTGCTTTTCAATATTGTTATTCCTCAGTTCCAGTGCATAAAATAAAACGAAAGAACAACAATTCAATTTGCATGTTTTGAAATTCATACTGTGTAATTTTAAACAAACTATATATGTTTTTGAAACAACAATTTCCAGTGGACAATGTGAGGTGATTTGATATAGGTTCACCGAACGAACCGTTTTCTGGCTAATGTAATGCTTATTTCAAGGTAGTGCTTTACCTTTTCGTATTCCAATAATGCAAAACTTGATAGAAACGAGAAGTATAATTGAGACTAAGAACTTTCCTGGCAAAACTGCTTAAATATGCAATGAATAATCATTGTAATTGCGCTGCATATGAAATATTAAACTTGGGAACAAGTATGCTGTTTACTCATGGAATAGTTTTCCACCATATCCATTACAGAAATATATATTTAGAGACAGTTGACAAACGGAATAACATTATTTATATCCTGATTACGATTAGAAACTCAACCAATATTTGTTATGCAGAGAACTTTACAATTTTTATTACCACATAATCATTTATGAAGTATAATTAGGCGATAAAATATTAATTGAGTCATAGTACGATTTATTAGTAGGAACGACATTATTGATTACCACAATCTTGGTTAGAAAAGGATATAATCATTGGTTTAGGTTTTTCTTTTGTTTGAATAACAGCTCTGATATATGGTTTACTAATATTTAAGTATGGAACTGATAGGTTTTTATACCTTCAATTAATTTTAAAAGAAATATTAAATATTTTCTTGAAACCGATCTATTTTTAAATTCAAAAAATATACTATATTATTTTTTTATATTTGTCTGGTTTTTCAAGATCTGGTTTCTTTTATTAAACACTTTTATTGAATTTGATGTATATATATATATATATATATCTTTGTCATCGGCGGACTTTTGTTTTTGTTAATAACTTCGGAACGGCTGTAGCTAGAGACTTGAAATTTTCACAGTATATTCGTCTCAGTACACTGAGAACAAATTTTGATGATTTCCAGTTAAATACTTGATTTCATTCAATACCACGTGACACATTTTTAAATGTTGTATACTTTTGATAAAATAAATAAATGTAATTTTGCTTTGGTCATTAAAATAAAGTATGAATATCTAACTACAAAGAAAATTGCTATAGATACTATACACAAAATGTTGAATTATAAAAATGATTGATTTCCAGATCAATTCATCATCAAAACTTTTATAAATCAACGTAATTATTTATTTATATAAGAGAACTTTAAGTTTAAATTTATTTTTTGTTTTTTAGTCAGAAATTAATAAAAGTTTTTTTGTAAAACGGAGTTTTTTTTTAATGAGAGTTTATACCATGTGTGAAACTAAGAAATTAGAACTTCATAAGGAAGCAAAGTACCAGGGAATTTCTGTCTACTCCAAATTATAGTTTAAGCGGAACGTAGAGGAACGCATTAGAAAGAGTGGCGTACACACATATAGGAAAGCTATTGGTGATACTTGAGGTCTATCTTCAAATTTAACTTATTTGATTTTTACAGTAATAGTAAGGCATGCTCTTAAAATAAAATTGATGGCAAGACCCTCTCTATGAAAATACATTTAATACATTTTCAAAGTGTATGTTAAGTATGTTATATACATTATACACATGACGTTCAAAAACCTCTGTCTTCTCAAGGAGCAAGAATACATGTAGGCAACCAAACAGCATTGAAATCACTGCAATCTATTGACACATCTTCCTATGACAAAAGAGAAAAGAAAAGAAATTTGCAAACACTAGAGTTTTAGGAATCGACGCAACGCGATGCATTTGGAAATCTCTTGGTAATGATGATCATATTCTCGCTATATGGAGGGAGTATCTTTCCGAACTTCTTGACAACGAAGAAGCAGAGCTTCTTAACAACGATACCAGGAAATCGGGTGAAGAAGAAGAAATACAAATGCTCCCGCTTGCTGAGATCAAAGATGCCGTAGGGAAGATGAAAACAAACAAGAGGCCTGGGTCCGATGGAATTCCAGCTGAGCTCATAAAAATCCCTGGAGACAGCTTCATGTTGTTAATTTCGC
The DNA here is from genome assembly GCA_001015175.1 of Megaselia abdita. Lineage (NCBI taxonomy): Eukaryota > Metazoa > Arthropoda > Insecta > Diptera > Phoridae > Megaselia > Megaselia abdita. The sequence goes on along the minus strand of JXPG01006912.1, from coordinate 6,634 downwards.
TTCTCCTCTGAATAGAGTCATTGAAAGAGGCACCCTTTTATTTCATCAACATCGAAACGACGAGGGTGGCGTCAGGTAGTATATTCGACTCACACGAAAGAAAATTTGTTACGAAAAATTCAGACGTGTTCACTGAGAATCGAACTCAAAATTGTCAGAATGGAAATTGAGACTGCTAGCACCTATACCAACTAACTACTTTCCAAAAATATAGTTAACTTTATCTTTGCCAAGTGAGTGGCATCTGAGTACAATACAATGCTGAGATCAAAAATGCTATAGGGAAGATGAACACAAAGAAGGGGGANGTATCTTTCCGAACTTCTTGACAACGAAGAAGCAGAGCTTCTTAACAACGATACCAGGAAATCGGGTGAAGAAGAAGAAATACAAATGCTCCCGCTTGCTGAGATCAAAGATGCCGTAGGGAAGATGAAAACAAACAAGAGGCCTGGGTCCGATGGAATTCCAGCTGAGCTCATAAAAATCCCTGGAGACAGCTTCATGTTGTTAATTTCGCTTCTCCTCTGAATAGAGTCATTGAAAGAGGCACCCTTTTATTTCATCAACATCGAAACGACGAGGGTGGCGTCAGGTAGTATATTCGACTCACACACACTCAATACCAACTAACTACTTTCCAAAAATATGGTCAACTTTATATTTGCCAAGTGAGGAGCATCTGAGTACAATAACACCTATATACAAAAAAGGAGACCAGAAGCACTATAAAAACTACCGAGGTATTAGTGTGCTCAATGTTGCATATAAGATTCTACATATATCTTTCTTCTTAAGTGATCACCTGAAACCTTTCCTAGACAACATCATTGGGCTTCATAGCCGGCAGATACTTGAGGTCTTCGTGAATTCCAGATTGACATGCACCACATATTCATCAATTTTAAACAAACGTACAGCAGTATTGTTAGGGACGACGGTGGCTCCATCTTTACGTAACTTGCTTAACATCTGTCTGGAAGTCATAGTACAAAGAGCCGAGATTCGAACATCAAGTAATATCATCACGCAATCTATTCAATTACTGGAATAAGCGGATGAAATCGATATAGTGGCCAGAGATGTTGAAGATTACAGTTATTATTGAAACTCTTCTCTTAGTGTATGAAGAGAGGCAGATCTTCAAGACACTCATAATACCGCCGTTCTGATATATAGGGGCCGACACGTGAATATTGTCAGAATCAAATAGGAACCTGCCAATGGTATTTGAGAGGAAATTATTTATGGGCCTATCCGTGAAAACAAAGATTGGAGAATGTGTTACAATTATGAGATATTAAACAAAAACGATAGAAATTACATCAATTAATGATCTACTGACTATCTACTGTTATGTATCATCAGGGACAAGAGAAGACTTTTAGAGGTGATTTAAAAAGTAGCGTGATGTCTAACACCTTGACAAAACAACATCTGGATCTGATGGGATACCAGCTGAGCTCCTAAAACATGCAGGTGATCATTTTGTTGAGCATTTACACCATTTTTTCCAACAGATATGGTCGATCATGACGATGCCAAGCTAGTGGACAATGAGTATTATAACAACCATATACAAGAAAGCGATAAGAAGGACTGCAAGAACTATCGGAGAATCAGTGTACTTAACTCGGCATACAAGATCCTGTCGTTCATTCTAGGTGAGCGCCTGAAACCACATCTCAACACCATCATCGGAGATTACCAATGCGGTCTCCGTTCCAAAAAATCTGGAAATCCGTCCCAGAAAAGGCCAGAGAATTTCAAATCGGTACGCATCACCTTTTTATCGATTTTAAACCGGCTTACGACTGCATCATTAGAGATGAGCTATACTGTTATGGAACTGGGCATCCCTAAGAGACTCATCCTATGACTCTAGCAGAGACAAAAAGTGCAGTTCGAGTAAACACGAAGTAATCTTTTAACGGCACACAAGGTTTAAGACCTGGAAAACATTGTTCGAAGAGCTAA
>JXPG01006893.1:15628-27989 GCA_001015175.1 Megaselia abdita | reverse complement strand
CCGATCCAAAATGTGAATAGTTTAAAGATTGGCTTTTGAACCTTCACAATTAACATTTAGAAATTCAACAATACATATTAAATAAGTAAATAAAATTTACAATTAATGTAAAAATCAAAAATGTTGTTGACATTTTAAAATATTCACAGATTTTGGTAAATACAATCTGTAATTTTAACTATAACACCAAAAAATTAATGACAAAAATTGTATTCAAACAATATTGTCAATTATTTTGAATACANACATATTAAATAAGTAAATAAAATTTACAATTAATGTAAAAATCAAAAATGTTGTTGACATTTTAAAATATTCACAGATTTTGGTAAATACAATCTGTAATTTTAACTATAACACCAAAAAATTAATGACAAAAATTGTATTCAAACAATATTGTCAATTATTTTGAATACAAAAATTCTCTAACCTGTGAAGGGAAATCTGAGATTGAATCACTTTCGTTTTCAAAGAATGTAATTTTTCGTAAATTCAAAAATGTGATAAATGCTTTTGAATAAAATTACTAAGATTGGAACAAACTTTAAGAAGTTAAAGAGTTTTTAGTTAAGAACAAGATTTTTCTTTTATAAAATTAATACGGAATCTTAAACAAACAATAATATTATTAGCAAATTGGATTTGAGCGTTTATAATTAATAATGTCGCAGTAATTGATAGTGGAATAAGAATAGAATCCTGAAATACACCTTGATATTTCATCTCCATTCGAAAGAATGTCCATTGTTGTCCATTGAGAGCGATCTTCTAGAAAGGATCTCATCAATTCACAAGACATTCCCACAAACTATTTGTTTGATCATATACCCGTTCTCCATCCCAGAAATCAATTCTGAACACATTTCTCTTTACTGGCTTTGGTCCTTATTGGGAAGAAAATGGAACAACGTGCGCTTATCAGGGATAATCATTACAAATAACTATATTTGTTCTCTAATGTTCTTGTTAAAAAGTATTACTAAAATCTAACTCAGGGTTCATAAAAATTTCATCAAGTTAAAAATAAGCCTTTTGAGCCCAAACATCCCTAAAAAAAACAAATAACAAAAAAACTCTATGTAACGAGTTTTACACTTCAAAGTAAAAATGATGTATTTTAAAACTTACTANNNTCATAAAAATCTCACCAAGTTAAAAATAAGCCTTTTAGAGCCTTAAAAATCCCTCAAAATAAATTTAAAAAAAGTAACAAAATATTTTTGTGTTACTTGGCATTACTTTTTTTTAATTTACATAGATGCATATTACGGTTCTTACAAAGTAAACGATATATTTTGAAACTTACTGATCAAAAAATACCCAAGCCCTAAACTCATAGTGAAACTTTTAAAATTAGACAAGTTTTTACAATTGAATTTATTTTGTTTTTGTTAAAAAAATTTGTCTTTCAATTTATTTATAAATTATTGTTTTTTGTATGGTTTATATAGTACATTTGTTTCATCATTCTATAAATCACTTTTAATTTCATGTTTAAATTTTGTTTTTGAACTTCATTTAATGTAAAACGTTCAATTTGTATTGTTTGGAACATTTTCAAAGAATTAACTTTGATTATACGTTTAATATTTTATTGTTAAAAAAAAAAAAAATCAATAGAATTCAAACTATTCGAANATCATTCTATAAATCACTTTTAATTTCATGTTTAAATTTTGTTTTTGAACTTCATTTAATGTAAAACGTTCAATTTGTATTGTTTGGAACATTTTCAAAGAATTAACTTTGATTATACGTTTAATATTTTTGTTAAAAAAAAAAAAATCAATAGAATTCAAACTATTCGAAATATTCTTGAATTTTTGTTTGTTTTCAAATTCAAGATACTGTAATTTTTTTTAATTTTAATTTTAAATCTCTCTTTAAGTTATAACTTTTCTTTCTATTTCAACATAATAAAAATACATCAAATTTTAATTATTATTTACAAAAAAATATATCATTCTGCTTTTTAAATTTGTAACATACCTATTTTAAAGAAGTTCTATTAAAACCATTCTAATATTAAAATGTTCAAAGTCTAAATTCAAAATCTAAAAATATAAATATTAAAACAAATCTCAATTTTTATTTGCGTGATTAAAAAATTGTAAGTACTTATTGAAAAACTCAATTAAAAACTTCAAATTGTTAAAGCATTAAGAAATGCAGCTTAAGAACCTTTTAAACAAAAAAAAACTAAATATTTAATAAACGTGTTTTAACTATTTAAGCGAAAATGTTACTCTGAATCCGCCTTGACTACTAAACAGAATCTAAACATAAAATTATCAAAAAGTTAAACACATGTTTATTAAGCCAAATTCTGCATAGAAGAGTTCTACTTGAAGTGCTTGCTATTTTAGCAAATGTTTACTAAATGCGAAGAAAAAGTTTTGGTTCTACTGAGTTTACTTCAGTTTTATGGCTTAATATTGATCAAGATTCCCTGAATTTGTACTGGGTTTATGAAAATTTAAAGTATTTTATCCTAACGAGTATCAAAAAAGCCTTTTATATTTTTTTGTTGTTTTAAACAACANTTCTACTTGAAGTGCTTGCTATTTTAGCAAATGTTTACTAAATGCGAAGAAAAAGTTTTGGTTCTACTGAGTTTACTTCAGTTTTATGGCTTAATATTGATCAAGATTCCCTGAATTTGTACTGGGTTTATGAAAATTTAAAGTATTTTATCCTAACGAGTATCAAAAAAGCCTCTATGAGTTCTAGGAAGCATTTGTATAAACCCTGAAATAAAAGCCTAAAAAGAAAAAACAAAAGAATACTAAATCAAATGATCCATGACGATATGAAAGCTTAAACTTCAAAAACCTATAAACATGTAAACAGTTTCATTTCTAAGGCTTTCTACGTGATATCATATTTTGTGAGCAATTGTCAGGTGAAGTATTCCGTGTCATAGAAAATTTAACTCTCGATGACTGTTAATTCCTCTTTTCTACAGCTTCATTATTCACCTTCTCCCAACAAATCACGCAATGATTTAAACATCATTTGACGGCCTTTTATAAAGTTCTGATAAATCTACTCCTTAGTCCTGATTGACGTGCATTATTTCAAAACAATTCAATTATCTTGAAAAGAAAACCAATAGTAGTTCAAACAACAAAAATTAACACCTGTCGTGTTAGAAAATAGTTCCACTATTTAAAAAAATGACTCAGTTTAAAGGAGAACTAAACGTCACAGCGATAATTGAATGTTAATTTGTTCGTGAAGCTTTAAAAAAAGTTCATTTCACCAAAGACCACAAAAACTCGTTCCAAAGACAAACAACAAATAATTATTTTAAATGGAAAAGTAAACCACCTAATCAGTTTTGGTAAAATAGTTTCTTATCAGTTGTGTTGCGTGTGGCCTTGATCAATTAATTGACACAGAAAAGAAAGAACAACACTCACCTGTTCTTTGACTTCATTCTCTTTTTCCGGTTCGCCGCTCTTTGAAGCCTCCTTATCAGTATCGTCGACTGATGCAGATGCTGCACTGCATTCCTGTAGTTCCTCCGACACCGTGGTCTCCTTGTCCTCCTCCAAAGCTGATTTCGGGTAATAAATCTCGACTTTCTCCGAACTGGTTTCCACATTCGATGAGTTTCCTCCCACACGCATATGCGCGATATCATGGAAAATCGCTGCATTCACCACCAACTCCATAGGTGCGATGACGCCATAAGCTTCAGGACCATGCTCAATAACCAAAGTATCTAATTAATAAAGTCGATTGTTATCGTTGTTATCACCTTTTTTAAGTGGAAACACTCACCAGAAACATTGGGATCGAACATGACCGCGTTTGGAGTCACCAATAGAACTCCTCCAACAACTCCCTGTCCATCTGTGATGTGGCGAACATTGATCTTCAGAAAACGTTGGGTTATAATGGTGTCCTGTTGTTCCTCGTTCCGGAACCTCTCAATATGTCCTGGTTTCGGAGAACTTGAACTCGGCTTCAGTCCGTCGAGAGTGTCTGTGAAAAATACATTATTTTTGAATCACAAGAATATTTCAAAATTTATTACTGTTTTTCCAAAATACCGCCGTGTGCATTTTTATGCATTCTTTTTTATGTATATTTTGCGCAGTTCGGAACTGTCACAAATAAAAAACAAATCTAAATATCGAAATAGAAAAAGCTCGTTTATTGGTCGGAAAGCACACGGTTGGCCTCAGGTAGAGATGTGGCCGTCCGGTTTAATGATTTTCGTTAAATGTTGTGGGCGGTGGAAATAAGACGGCTTAATTTAATATTTATATTACATTTATATTTAGTCTTGGGACGTAATCTATTAGTCTTAGTCATTATATTTTTTAATATTCTTATTTTAGGGTTTTTCTTTGGTTCATGGAAATTTTTGAGGAATTGCACAATGTCAGTCTTTATTGTTTTGTTTTAATCTTCGTTAGAGACTGAAGGTATTAACATTATTGACTGCATTTTGAATGACTGAATTTGTAGTTATGAATCAATAAATTAACTTAATAATGTGCCCAACTTAAGACTTTGAAAATTGAAAATTAGACAAGTTTTAAAGACTACATTTTAAAAAGGATTTTTTATTCAAAATGTTGCAAATAAGCAGAAAAATGTTTAAGATTATATATGTGTCAAATCTATAAAATACATTTATAAACACAAAGTAAACACATATTACAAATCTTTTATTCATATAAACCCAGGTAGAGCCGAAGGCTCTTGTCCACATTTAGTAAGCATCTACTAAAATAGCTGGAAACTCAAGCCCTCTCCATAGAAAGCAAATATAAGAGCTTTCAGAGAGCTCTTCTATGCATAATGTGCCTAATTAACAATTGTTAAATGTTTTGGTAATTTTGTGTTTAAGTAATGCTTCGATTCTGTTTAGTAGTAAGGGCGGGNTAATGCTTCGATTCTGTTTAGTAGTAAGGGCGCGTTCAGAGTACCAACACACAAGTGATGTATCCAGAGTTACCATAATGATTGAAGAGTTATAAGAAGTTTTTTAAACATGCAATTAGTAAATGTTTTGATAAGATTTCTCGTTGGGAATATGTGTTAAAAAGTATCGTTTCTGCTTTGAGAGACATGTTTACAACTCGAATATTTTATCTTCAGTAAATTAATTAAAGCTATGTTATTAGTGTATATAACTATTAGTATGTCATAGTTTTTAATGATGTCCCATCTAATTGCGGAAGAGTTGTACAATGCTTTTTTGAACTTATGTATAGTATTTTTAATAATAAAAAATTAAATTATACAATTCTAATGCCTTTAAACGACGTCATATGATAATCAAAATAAGAGTAGATTGAGCTATATTGCTTCGATATTGACTAAGCATTTTCTTGTATCTTTTCCCGCCTTCAATATTTTAAACGGAAATTATTTAGCTCTTGAATTAGAAACTGTTAATGTTTTTTTTTTGTGTTCCAATCCATTAAAGTTTTTACAAGTTCTTTTTAGTTCGGAGAAGATTGTTTATTATAAAATCTTGAAGATTTAATGCTTTAGACAAATAAAATAAAGAAACTACCAAAGCAGGAATCTTATAAGAACATTTACTATTTGCATGTTTAAAAAACTTGTCAAGCTAATATATAATAAGAACCACAAGAAAAATTAAAAGAGTCCTTAGAAACCTCTTATATCTATTTTTAACACAGAGTGCTTCCAGCTATTTTAGTAAATGTCCACTAAATGCGAACAAGGGCCTTTGGTTCTACTTGGCTAATTTTAAAGAAAAATATCACAACGGTTTTCCAACAAAAATAGAATTCTCTACAGACTCTTAACTTTATTGTTTGTTTGTATTTTCTGTACAACTATTTAATTTAATAATTTTCAAAGGAAATTTTGGATTAAGTCAAAACTAAAGCTGCTCTTATAGGTTAAGAGTTCAATTCCACAAAAATCAATTTAATAGACAATTCTGTATAATTTGGCTTCAAAGAAAGCATATAATAATAAAATAAGATTCAGGTCTATAAAATATATGACAAAGTTATTTAAAATAAAAAATTGCGTAGTAAAATTAAGCACGACTCTTAGTAAAAAANATATATGACAAAGTTATTTAAAATAAAAAATTACGTAGTAAAATTAAGCACGACTCGTAGTCNTAGTAAAAAAGAATTATTATTATTCTAAAATGGTAAACACACCCTGTGAATAGTAATATTTACTACGAAAATACATGGTTCGCACAAAGCTCATCAAGTCAAAAATAAGCCATAAAAAAAAGCCCTATGTTACAAAATACAACAAGAAACAAAACAAATAAAATTGCCAAAACCAAAATCTTTTTCAAAATTAAATTTAGACAATTTAATAAACAATCATTTGTATTGCTTGCAACATTAAACAAATATTACAATTTTTTTAAAATAATGTTTCACTTAATTCAAAAAAAATGTATAAAATTGTTGGTATAGTATATTATGACACTGTCGCGCCTAAAGTTAAAAAAAAANTTTAACAAAATTAAAAAAAAAAAAAAAAAGAAAAAAAGGAAAATTAAGATTTTTGAAATTAGGGTTTTAAAAATTTAATTTAAATATAGAGATTACAATTTCAACAATATTTCGGAAATTACATTTTCGTTTTAAACTAAAAATATGAATAAATCTAAAAATCAATGTTTGTGTTAAACATTTTAAAAAATAACATATTTAAACCTTTTAAAACAGTGAATATTTGATCTTTCAATTTATTTATAAATTATTTTTTTTTTTTGGTTTATATATTTTTTTTTTTTTAATTTTTAAATTTTGGGTTTGAACTTAATTTAGTCTAAAACTGTCCATTTGTATTGTTTTGAAAATTTTACTGAATTGTTGTTTGTTTTCTAAAGATCTTAATGTATTTTGTTTATTTTTTGAAATTATTTTCAAGGCAACATTTTTATAAAAAAATGGATAATTTTAAATCTCTCTTAAATGTTTGCAATTTTTTTTTTTGCTTTAAGAAATTCTCCAAGCTGATATCTTGTCAGAGCATTTAATTGGATGTTTAAAAATCCTTTAAACAAACAACAATAACAACTGAAAGTAAGTTATTAACTGAAAGTAATTAAATTAATTATTTCGAGAGTGACATTTATTTTTAATGTTGCTAAAATGTATTTTCATTAAATCTTTCAAAATTTAGTTTCCAAAAGTTAAACTAAAAACAGATATTATGAAAGCATTCCCATATTTTTCAGAATTTTTATAATTATTAATTTAAATATTTCAGTATCATACATTTTTTTTTAAATTCCTCAAAATTCCTGCTTCAAAACTTTCATAACATAATTTAAGGTTCTAATTTTAAAACTTTTCAAAATTGTTTTTCAAATTACATATCTTTTATAAAAACTCCACTTAAAAATCTATTTAAAAAACTTCAAAAATTAAATACGTCTTACAAATCTAAATTTTATAATTTTATTTCAATATTTTAAAGTTGATTTCTTTTGGAACAATGGAAATATTAAATAGATGTGAATTTCAAATTTAAAAAAAGAAATATATCTAAAATTTAATTCTTAATTGAATACTAAGATTCTAAGGGTTTTTTTTTTCTCAAAATATGTGGCTTTAAAAATACAATTTTAACGAAACTTTGAAATGTTATTTTGAACTAAAACTTCTTTTTGTAAAAATAGCTTATTTTTGAAAATTATGCAAACAAAAGTGTTTAACTATAATTATACAAGTTTTTCAAACAAAATTAAAAAAACAAACATTTAAAAATTGTATTTTAATATTTTAAGGGAACTATTTTTGTTTAATGCTTTTGAAATTTTGATAAATTTGAAAATATAAAACTAATAGATTAATTGTTTTTTAAATGTTGAAATATGTTGATATAATTTTTTCAAAAACTTTAAAGTGGTGTTTATTTTTTTTTCCATTGTAGTTTTAAATGATTTAAAAATTTTAATTTAAAATACATTTCTAGAAATTTTAAATTTGAAAGATAATGAATATTGAAGAAATTTAAGTTTTTAGAATTAAGTCTTCTGTTGTGGTATTTTATAATTTTTTAAGTTGAATTTTAGTTTTAAAATCAGAGTTTTGTGAAAAGTTTTGATATTTAAATATATAAATTCAAGAACTTCAACGTTTTTAACTAAACATACGGATTAAACAATGGATTTAAAAAGAATTTTTAAAAATTCTAATTTAAAATACATTAATAGAAATTTTAAATTTTGTAAAATTTTGAATATTGAAGAAATTTAAGTTTTTAGAGATTTTAAGATATCACAAAAAATCTTCTGATGATGTCTTTGAATGTATCAACTTTTTGTCGGAATTAAATAAAGCAATATTTTATGTTAACTCTTTATTCGAGCAAAGCTAAGTCTTTATCGGAAAATTATATTTAAAATATAATGTAAAAAAGAAACTCACCGTCATCGGCACTCTTGTTATGCAATAATGGACTAGATCTATCAGATACATTCGAATCATCCTCACTTTTTATTGACGCAGATTTGTCGGGAACTTGTAAAGTTTGGCCAGGATATATGAAAGAGGAATTCAATTTATTCAAATGTGTGAGTTCAGTGGGTGTTGTTTCAAATTTAGCAGCTATTGATGTTAAAGTATCCCGATTTAGCACAACATATGATGTTGTTGGAATTTGGACCAAAGACGATTTCTTTTTTTCATCTAAAAAACGGGGGTTTTAATTAATTTATAAAAAAAATTATGAATAAGAAACTCACTATTCAAACGATCGATACTCTCAAAACGACCCTCGACTTTAGAACGAAGTGCATCGATATCGAATGGCGCTGACAGGCCATGATCTACGGATCTTGATTTACTCCTAAAAATACATAAATCTGTTAGTTCTAACTCAATTACTTTGATATTTTGAAACTATAGAAGTAGAAGTACAACATACAAAGCTATCTAGTTAACAACCACAAACACATGCAAGACTACTTACCTTCTTTGATTGAATGTTAAGTTATCGGCGCTTTGGGATAAAAATGATACATCTTGACTTGCTCTCCGAGACCTACATTCTCAAGCAAAAATCAAACATTAAATAAAAAAATCAACATGCAAATGTTAATGTTTAAGTATTATGGGTTTTTTTTTGTTCAAGTGTGCTTTTAGTAGACGCTTTTTATTATTAATGAGCTATTTTATTTGATTTTAAAGACATACGTTTTTCGGTCACTGGCTTTTCAGGTAGCGCCACTCGGCATTTTTATTGTATTATGGAAGGAATCTCTAACGATAATGATAGTGTTTAAAAAAATTTAATTGATTTTTGTTTCATTTAATTTTATTTTTATTTTTAAAACGAGATTTATCTTAGAAAATAAAATTTACTTGATCGAATTACATTTTCAGTACTAATCTTAGACCTTACTAAACTTGAATTAATATTTAATATTGACAGCAATATAAGAAATGTGACATTTCTAGAAGAAAGGTTGGTAGTTCAAAGCTCTGCAACTACAGGTACAATTCTCGAAAAATTACGAACTTTCGAACCACGTTGTTTTAAGCTTATCATTTTTAGGGATATTTAAATAAGCTTAAATTCTTTATAAGTCTTTAAAATCTTGTACTCTTTTTCAAAAATCTTCCTGTCAAAATATTGAATTTCAGAAGAAAAATTTGAAGAAATCTGTTAATTTTCAAAGTTTTTAGTTTATAAAATCATGTTAACATTCACGAAAACTCGCAAATTAATTTAACTTTAAATATTATTCATAATATTATATCTCTAAAAAATATTATTCATAAATGAATTACAAGGTAGGATAAGTGAAAGCGAGCCTTCTACTTCAACCTTATAAAATAATAACAAAAGAGAACCTCTAGCACATGTCATATTTTTGAATGACTGCCAAATAAAAGAAAACTTGTAGGAAATATACAATGTCTGTCATCACTCATCACTTGTTTGCTGATTTCATTCATTATTAACAAAGAATCTTGATAACAAACAAGAACATTGAGTGAGCAGGAAAAGCGCGGATGCTGAAAGAAAGATGTTATTGTTTCGAAAAAAATTCAAGACTCTCCAGAAAATTTAAAATTTTCAGATGAATAGAACGCAATAACCTTCCTTTCCTATCTGACTGACAAATAAACCGATCAGGAAGTCTACGTTCTTCCAGAAAATACAGTAGTAAATTTTCTTCTTTGTTGAGTAACAATCAAGTGTACATCTCGCGACTGGAATTAAAACCTTACACCTAATACCTAACTGATTTATATTGAAAGCAGTAAACATAATCAACTGAATAAATATTGTAATCAGAATACTGGTTGGTAGTCTCAAGTTATTTGATCTATTAATTGTTATAGATGGCGCTTTGTATATATATTGATGTTTTATTAAAAAAGGGAATTTCGGAATAGTCATTGCAATTACTGTGTTATATATATTTAACTCTTGTCTTGTAAATTGTTTGCTGAAGGATTAACTTCATATCTTAGAAATGTATGTATTTAGCCCAGGTAAGAAATTGGTTTCTACAAAGTGTTCTCGCCTTGCACGATTTTGAGTTAAATCCTCAAAAAAACTCCTTGAAATATGTGGAGTACGCACAACAATTAAAATATGTAAAAGTTGATGAAATATCTGCAGAACCTATACAAAAAAAGGAAACTTATACTGAAAACAATAATATTATTGATCATTAAAATGAGTAGCTCATTAAATAGCTTATTAAAAAAAAACATACATTTATGAATCTTAGAGGAAAAAATAAAAATTCATTAATTGTACAAATTTCTGAATTTTAGATTAATGAAAAGTGTATTATTTACTTTTGGGTGAATAATACATTATTTGTTTTCTACCAAAATGTAAAAAAATACAGAAATTAAAATCGTCTACTTTTACTTTGAAAATGTTTTTTGTGAATTCATAGTTAGAGTAATTATCAAAATGCTTTGGAAGAAATTTCTAAATTACTTAATCGAATAATAATATAGTTCGAATCGTATAGAGCTCTAAAATAGCTTTGAGCTTTCCTTATCTTACAGGAAATGGGGTTTTCTTGATTTATCAAATACTAATCGAACAAGGAGATTTTCATGAATCCATAGAAAAAGTAATATTTTTGGGATAAACTAGAGAATAAAAAGCTAGAAATATACTTTTTAGTGTTTGGAAAATTAAGTTCTTTGTTTTTGGTATTATAATTATAGTTTAAGATTTTTGAAGTAATAGTTCGAGCAATAATTTAAAATGAAACATCTTATAATTTCCCATATCTTCTGCACATTTTTCTTCTTAATTTTTGATTGGAGCTTTTGAATTTAAGATATTTTTGTGTAGGATCTTTAGCACTAGTCTTAGTTTTAGTATAAAAAACACAACCTTAGTTAAAACAACAAAGTCATTGGGGAATATGAATACATGTTCCAAATACATTACGACGTTTTATTTTTGTAAAACAGTTGAATAACCCTTTAAGATTCCGACTAATGCAAAACATAATAAAATCCAGGCAAAAGGACGAAATATCGTCAAAATAACTAATGTTTTGAAAACAAAAACAATGAAATATTGAAATAACAAGAACTGATTAAGTAAAATTTGAATTTTATATCAAGTATTTCTTGGAATCTAAAAATATCAAAAGGTAATTTTATTTTAAACGATGTTAGAATAGATTTTTATGGCATTTTATAAGTCCTTGGACATAAGATACATCTTTTTTAAAGCTTTTACATATAACATCCTATAGTGTGTTAACCAAAATATTTTCTGTGTTCGAGTAAAAATCGGTCCTTTCGGTATTAAAAGGTTATATTACTTTTAGTTGTACACCTCTTCAAGAATTCTACAAACATATTTGAAGAGGTATTACATGACATCTTCTAGAAGCAAGTAAACACGTAAGGTATTTTAAAGTGGAACCGAATACGTATTCTTGAAATTACTAATGCTCCTTCTTGGGTAAGAGTCGAGACTTTCTCAGAAACAAAACAATCATCCCCGATTTTTCTTCGGCGAATTCATTATAAAAAAACGTTTAATACATTTGTGATAGCTAATAAAGTGTACAAAGACGTGCCAGTGATGATATTTTGATCCTGAGAAAATTTAAAGAAATTATGGGACTTCACAAATAATGTCAGCGATTTAAAAAAAACTATAGAATTTTTTTTATACTTTAAAGAGTTAAACTAAATTGTGAGTGATTAGCAAGAACTACAACCTTGGACTTATTTTTCTAAAAAACAATTTCTATTTTTAAAAAATGGAAAACAAAACAAATTGTAAATTTATGTGTTATTTAAAAACTTGTTTCTACTCAATCAAATCTTAAACATTATATAATGATAATGCATTTTATTTAATATATATTCCTTATAAACTCATAAGAAAAAAA
>JXPG01006888.1:10181-23563 GCA_001015175.1 Megaselia abdita | reverse complement strand
AATTGCAAAATTACGTAAAGGGGGAGCTTTCATTTTTCATCCATCTTTGAGGTTAATATTTTTTCAACATGGTTTGCTTGTGGTTTAGTTTGAACAACTACACTTGGAAGATTTTCTTTGTTGCAAAGGGTTTCTGCTTTTCAATGGTAGTATTTTTAGAGAAACACCTGTCTAAGACGATCTGGAGATGCAGGTATCATCCATCTACGAAGCCTGTCAAGCTATCCAGCGTCTGAAAACCAACAACTTGATAATTTTTCATCAATGCTTCTTGAGATACTCAAGTCATAACTATACTCAAAATCATTGGGAACTATCAATGTGGTCTTCTACCAGGCAAATCAACGATGCCCACGATTTTTAACTTTGAAAAGACTTCTAGAAAAACTCTTGAATTCCAAATCGATAGTCACCATCGCTAGATTTCTTTCTTTCGGAATACTTAGTAAACTCAACGGACTCTGCTGGCTAACACTAGCAAAGATAGATGGCGTTGTTAGAATAAGCAGCGACTTTAAGAGAAGTCCGAGGTCATTACTCGAGGAATTGTACTAGGAAGTCGCTCTATCTATTGTCTCAGTAAATTAGGTTCGAAAGACCTAATACTAACCACCAAGATCCAAATTTTCTACACTCTTATCTTCCCAATAGTAATATATAAATCCTAAACTTGGGAGTTAATATAAACTGACAGAGAGGGACTACTGGCTTTCGAAAGTCGGGGTCTGAGAATGATATATGCTCTGTGACATCAATGGAGAAGGGAGGNCAAGATCCAAATTTTCTACACTCTTATCTTCCCAATAGTAATATATAAATCCTAAACTTGGGAGTTAATATAAACTGACAGAGAGGGACTACTGGCTTTCGAAAGTCGGGGTCTGAGAATGATATATGCTCTGTGACATCAATGGAGAAGGGAGGAGTAGATATAACGATGAGCTTTATAACTTCTATACAGATGAAATGATTGTCAGAAGATAAAGAAGCAGAATACATGAAATAAAGCACCCCACTACCCTGAGGACGCCTCAGGATCTAATCTTCAGACTTCTCACTTGCCCAATATTACAGAGCTCGTGACTTTCCTTTCGTTTCACCACCCGGATGCATAAATCACAGGGAAATTTGCATATTCCAGAATTATGTACGAATGATGTGAGTATATTTTGCAGAGCTCCTTGATAGCATCAGCAACGAAATGGCAGAACCCAAGGGCATTAGAGTGGGGCATCAATATGATAATACCTATCTACGAGAAAGTAGAAAAAAAAGAGTTTTTTCAGATGACCCTAGCGGATACCAAGAGTACTATCAGGCTACAAAAGCATCGCAACTCTTCCCAACATCAAAAAGTTTCCAATAAATAGACATCCCTTACCAAATCGCGTATACTTTTTGGAATGAGTAGGATACTAATGTCTAAGCTTGTACGAAGAAGAACTGGAGGACGACCGACAAATTGGATGATCATAGTTGGCTATTTTGCGATAGTTAGGAATAGTTTCTTCGAAATTATCTTAGCCCTTCCACAAACTTCACTCATCTATGTAGAGACTCCTAGTATTGTGAAGTGTTTTGAATGCCACAATCGCATTGGATAACCCCGACCTAACTAAATGTTTTATTTTTTAAAAGAGTTCTATCTATATAATATTAAAATGTCAATAATCTCCGACTCGCGCGACAAAAAACAAAAATTGTGACAATCATATTGAGCATCGAACTCAGAACAGTCATAGTTAAAGATCTGAGAGTTTGCAATTAAATTTATCTTTTATTGATCTCTATACTGATCGATTTCTAGTCTTGATAATTCTCTTTTCCTTTGATTTGAATAATCTTTTAATTCCCTGCAACTTCAAACCACCATCCTTCAAAAAAAACAAAAAATTGCCGTGTGCATTGAAGATCGAACCAAGAACAGTGTGAACAACTACTTCGTCTATTATTCTACTCTTAATAATTCCCTCTGTCTTTGATGTTGATAATCTAGATAAGATTTCCACCACCAGAATTGCGAAGAAATGTTCTAGAAAGTCTCTGTCTATATTGTTTCAGTAATTTGCTTCGTTTAAACGGGCTGGAATTAAGCACCAATATACAAATTTACTATACTCTTATCTTCCCAATAGTATTTTATGAATCCCACACTTGTGAGTTAACCAAACCTGACAGAGAGAGATTTCTGGACTTTGAACCCTGTGAACATTAATGGGTAACGACGAGCTTTATAACTATGATGAAAATATTTTCGATATTGTCACATATAGATTGTCCAAATTTCATTTGGTCTGGCTTCGCTCACTTATTAACATTGATTCATTTCTTGTTCTGTTTTAATACATTGGCTTCGATTTACTCCGCTTAATACATACATACAAATATATATAATAATTATCTGAACCGTAGCGTTTATTCAGAGTGATGCAGAGTCTTCACAAAATTTGTCTCCATCTCTGTCTCTATCTGCGGTCTCAGCGGTATAGTTTCTGATTCCTTTTGATGTAAGCTCGCCTTTAAGGCGATCGGAAACCTTCGGGTCTAGCTTGTGCAATCTATTTTGGTTGGGCTTCATCCGACATTCGCCATAAATGTCCAAACCACCGAAATTGTTGTTTTCGCACTCTATCTACGATACGATCTGATTCTGATAATGTCCACGGCTCAGCCCCATATATCTGAACAGGTATAAAGATGTTTAGTTTAGTACTTCTCCGGATGAATCTTAACAATCTATACTTAGCCAAGACTNTTCGCCATAAATGTCCAAACCACCGAAATTGTTGTTTTCGCACTCTATCTACGATACGATCTGATTCTGATAATGTCCACGGCTCAGCCCCATATATCTGAACAGGTATAAAGATGTTTAGTTTAGTACTTCTCCGGATGAATCTTAACAATCTATACTTAGCCAAGACTGTGTTCGGTTGGCAAGCATGATTTTCCTTTTGATCTCTTGAGTGATGTCGTTTTGATTAACTGAAGACCCAAGATACCTGAAATCCTTTACTGAATCAAACTTGTCAGTGCCAATGGTGATGATGGTGAGAGCTGTTTGGTTTCCACTCGATCTCATATATTTGGTTTTCTTGGTATTCTCTCTGAGGCATATGTTGAGGATGTTGCATATCTACTGAAGAGTATTTTATGGATGTCTAGTTACATCACTGCAGAGTATAGCTCATCTCTAATGATCTATTCAGTCGAAATCCTGTTTAAAATCCATAAAAAGGTGATGCATATCGATTTGACATTATCTGATCTTTTCAAATATTTGTAGTAGCGTGATCGGTGGTGGATTTTCCGGGATGGAAGCCGCATTGGTAATCTCTGATGTTTTAGGCGCTCACATAGAATGAACAACAGGATCTTTTATACCGGCTATTCTTATCGCCCTTCTTGTATATGCGTGTTAGATATTCATGCTCCGCTTAATAGAACCTCTATTTCTATCAACTACTTCTCTTCACTCCAAAACCAAAACAAATTCCATATGTAACATTCCATCTAATCTACTAAAAACCATTCAAAAAACCTGCTCTTCACTAATGAAGAATCTTCAGAAGCCTGAAGCCTAAATTAGTTCAATTACAATAGACAAAAGAAAAGTTTTACCCGCATGGAAGCGACAAAACAAACAAGAAAACTATCACCAAATATAAAAAAACAAGAACGATTAACCTAAATCCTAATCAAAACAGCCGTTCTAATCGAAGAAATTCACGCATAAATTAACTACTCTTAGGCGTTAGAACTTAACATATACTTCTTGATCGGTTCGTCGTCTGTCTGTTAACCCAATTAAGTTTCCAGTCATCTAGATGATATGGAAACCCAGAGTGAGCTGACCTTCAAATGAAGCAATTTATGTAAATACGTTTCTTTTTTTTTTTTCGGGAGGGTCAGAGATCTTCCGGCCTGCGGACGCGATCGCAACACAATCGATGTTGGTGCGAAGTGCTCTAATCTACTTTACAGAAAATTGTTCATTCAGTTGATAGTTTTCGCTCTAACGAGAAACGTGTGAACGAATAAGCGAGTGGCGGCGGCAAAGTGACCAACCAACCGGAAGACTATTTTTAGCAGACCAGGCGTGTGAGTGTGTAGTGTATAGAGGAGGATCGAAAGTATTCGCGGAATTTTCCTCACCTTGCCTCATAATTGAAATTATGCGTATGATAAACGTGTACGATCAGCATCAGCAGACACTAAGCGAAAACATCCTACTCTCCATCAAAAACTCAACCAGAAGAAGCTGAATACTTGGAATGGTTCCAAAATAAACAAACAAAAGAATGAGATGATGTCGTAATGGGATGAAGCAGAAGACGGAGCAAGATCATCATCGATCGAGTCATAACGATATTGTTAGTTTAATCGCACGGATGAATAATTTAATTTGTGTTAGCAAGGAGCGTTCACCGACGGCGACTGTTAATCACCAACCTCAGCACAATTACTGGAGGTCACGGAGCAATGAAGGATTATTTTGGGCCATGAACAATTTAAATAATGACGTATGTCAATTCACTCTCATTTGTCATTTCGCTTTAAAATTTTAATTGTTTTTTTTTTAGCTTATCTTGTTTTGTTTTTTGAGTGTGTTTTTTTACGATCGTTTTCATAAGTTTACTTTTTGTTTTCTGTTTTGCAAATAATTAAAAAGTTTATGTGTGTTTTAGGAGTTTTCTCAAACGTTACATTGTGTCTTTTGTAATGACGTGTTTAAGTGTTGCAACATCCGCAAAAATATGAGTGTTTTTCTAAGGCAATGTTTTCAAATACAACTGTAAACAATAGCACTTGAAGTTCTCTTTCCATCGACCTCCAGTACAATGACAAAAATATTAACAATAAAAGTCAATTACCAACACTATCGCTTTCATTTCGCGACATTTGCTATATGTAACGTTCGTAATCAATATAAATAGAGTTCCTTATCTTATTTTATCAGAATGTTAATAAATTATGGGTAGACCAACACAAGCACTTCACTCAACGATAAGATAGGATCCGTGTTTGCCATTCTCTTTATTTAGTGATTCCCTGACTTGCACTCCCGACACAAGTACTACAACTTTTCCGTTAAATTCAAATTACTAATTCTTTGTTTCTTTTTTAGACTGTTCAGACATCGTGGAGGCCTCAACTGCCCTTGCCCAAGGATTCTTCCGATAAAACTACAGAGATGAATAAGAGTTCACACAAAAAATCTACGGATTCTTCGGGAAAATGGTCATTGGGAAGACTATTCAAAAAGAAGAAAGAACAAGAGCCAGACTCTTCATCCGAAGAAGATCGTAAAGCTGGTTTCTCTCCATCACACAAACCAATGAGGAAGAAAGACAAGAGGTCCAGTAGAACTGGATTCGATCACATTGTCTCTCCAAATCAAGATCAAAAATATAATTCCCTTGAAAGGAAAGCTCAAATAAAAGGGCAATCGAGTGAAGAGGAAGCTTCCGTCGATCTTTCTGCAAAATACAGAAGTGATGAGAGTTTTGGAAGTGCACAGTATGGAAATATGAATAGCAGAAGAAGTCGAAGTGCACGGAATGAACGCTATTATAAACGCCTCAGTCGAGATGGAGAAGTTAGCATCGTCCAGCCGTTACCTCCTACACCACACCAGCCACATAGATTCAAAACGCAGCCAGTTCCACTATCAGTCTTCAATGGAGCACCGCAAAGACCACCTGCAACTTATCTTCAACAGCCACCACCGAAGAATCTACAAAATGGAATTGGAAACCACAAGAAAAGCATCAGCTATGACAATTACATACACTTACATAATCTACAAAGGCAACAAGAACAACATCTGCAGCAACATCATCACCATCATGCGCATCCTCCGCCACCACCTCCAAGGGACCCTCTCAGAAGAGTTCATATGGGAAGTGTGGAACTAAGGCCAAATTCATACAGCGAACAAACTCCCCCACCAAGTACGATGTACTCAAAAATGAACGGTCGATGTGTGTCAGATGACAAGCTCTGGAATTCTCATCTATCAACAATTCCTCACTATCATAGACCATCATCTACGCAACCACCTCCCACTCACCACAAACGTTATATTTCGAGAGCGGAAAACCCACGCCCTGATTTCAAGTATATTACTGAGTCAGCTCCTCGATCTAGAAAACCGATAAGCATTGTCGATGATAATCAGTATGTTAATTCGCCGGTGAGAACTTCGAAAAGTGGATTGACACGTAGCAGTGAGCAACAGTATGCTGTTCCTCATAAACCGGAAATTCGCTCTACGTCAACACCGAGAGCTGGAGAATATAAAACTCCCAGGTTATCTTTGTATTCTAGTATGACAGCGAAACCACAACGACCAACGAAATCTGTCGATGAAGTTGACTTTGTCAACAACAATGTTGTGAATGGGAACCTTCAAATAAGGCCTTCAACGAAAAGCAATTCAATGCCAAATTATTATCATAAGAAAGTTCCAGAAAGGACTCCATACGATGCGGAAAGGAAAATTAGAGAAATCTTCAAAAAACCAAGTCCGCAGGCTATTCAACGAATCAGCCCACCGAAAGTTATTGGTTCTAAAACTAATTCAAGAACGTTTGTGAGTCCTCCTAGGAATGAAGTTGCTCCACCAAGGAATGTTATAAGTCCTGATAGGAATGTTGTCACTCAACCAAGGAATGTTATCAATCCACAAAGGAATGTTATAAGTCCTCCAAGAAACGTTATAAGTCCTCCTAGAAACTTCGTAAGTCCACCAAGAACCCTTGAAGATGGAGCTCTGAATAATAACAACGAGTTCAAGAAGAAAGAAAGAAATCTGGATGACGCAATAAATGAACTGGAGGCAATCTACAAAAGTCTAAAGTTGGTTGAAGAGAAACCGCAAGATCCTGAAGGTTTTGAGGAATATGCGGCAAGAGCAGATGAATACTTAGAGGACGAAGACTCTCCTTCTGGTGAGCCTGACACTGTTAAAGATGACTTAGCTTATAGGAGTATAAAACATGCGAATTCAATGCTCAAGACAGCTGAGAAACAACCACCATTTGGAATTCCATTGATGCCAATACCATCTTCACCAAGATCAGATTATTTGAATGTCAAAACAGACAAAACTATAAAGGAGTTGAGTGGAGTTCCACATTATTATCCTGACGTCATTACCGACGATCTAGCTGTAAGAGCTCTGAGAAAAGACCAAGGAAATGTGGACTACATGAACAATAGTTATTCGCTTCCTTTGGAGTGTCAGAAAAAGAAAAGGGCAACAAGAACTCAATCTGCCAACATATACAATTTAATCCATAGAGATTCAGCTAAACCATCTGGAGGAAATCTCAAGGATTACTTTGGATCGAACAGGAATCTGGACAAAAGTGGAAGTATGTCTGACATCTATAATGGAAATGATGCTGTTGAACTATTAAAGGCTTTAAATCATAAGGAAGAGAGTCCAAAACACATACCGTTTAGACATCCAAGTCAAGGTGGGGCAATTATGAACCTTCCAAATGTCTTGCAACCGAAACCTACACCTTTACCAAGAAAAAGCATCACTCCAGAAATCGATCCTGAAGCGCTCTTAGGCAAAATCGCTCAGGAAGCTAGACAAAGTAGTGAAAAGTTTTCCAAAGACTTGGAAGAACTGAGAAGACAAGAGCCTCCACCACCGCCACCAAGAAGACTTCCTTCTGAAGAAGATCTTCTTGATGCAATAGAGCAAGTTTCCGAGGCAGCAAACAAGATCAGTGAGAAGCTCAGAAACGATCTTGAGCCCACGAGTCCGAAATCCGTTGACTTGGTGATACCTTCATTTCTACAAAAATTGGATCCGAGTTCCCAGGAAATTGGTGAAATTGCAGCTAGATGTATGAGACAGATCAGTGAACTTGACGATTTTGAAAGCTTGGGAACAGTTTGTAATAAATCTGAAACCGTAGACCATGCTGTAAATTCTGAACCTCTTTGTTCTGTTCCAGGAGAAACTAAACCCGCAGAAATAAATTCCGAAGAAGATGAGATCGAAAAAATCATGAGAGAGTGTGAAGAGCAAGTCAATGCAGCTAAAGCAGCCACAGCAGCTGCCAAGTCCCAAGACGAGAATTCCACAACAGAGACTGGTGGGGAGATCTTCTTTAGTCTTGAAGATCGAACCTCATTCACATCATCTAGTGATTGTCTGAAATCATCTAGCCCAACGAACAGACAACGGTTTCAGTCGTCAAGTATAACATCATTTAATCCATACTCTTCAAGTGATTACGTCAAGTCACCAAGTAGCGATTTTCATTTGCCTAGCACTGATCCAATAAAAACGTTCAGCACAACATCATATGATGTTCAATCGACACCGAATCAATTCACCTCACCATTCGGTTCATCGTCAGATGCATCCTCAGCACTACTTAAGTCCGACTATAATTCAGCTGATGAGCTGTCTACCATTTTCACTTCAACTTCTACTCCAATCGAGTCTACCATAAAGTCCGATGACAAACCAAAAGTCTTAGAAACAGGTAAAGAAGATCTGTCGTCTTTGTCCTTAAGTACTGACGCTAGTTCTAACAATAACTCATGCTCTGAATTTGACGTAGCTTCCGCAAACTTACCGCATGTTAATAACATAAAACCATCATCTTCGAAGACCGTTACATTCAATTTGAATCCTATTTATGAGGATGATTCTGACAGTTGTAGTGAATCTCTGGAAGAGGAGATCTCTGAATTATATGTAAAACCACAGTATTCTAGTAACATTTCCATAATCGTGTCTTCACCTCCACCTGAAGATGATGACGACTGTCCAACTCAGTTGGATTCATTGAGTTCCAATGAAGATTCCGGAAACTCCAGTCTGTCTGATTTTCCAGCGGTCAAAAACCGTTTCAAAGTGACCTTAGATCATAATAGTAAGTTTCAAATGAAACCTGAGTTTGTCAGTGAAGTTACTATTCCAAGAGAAGAACCGACTCCCTCGACTTCTTCGTCTTCCAATGACAATAAAACTTCATCTGCACTAACGATTTTTGCACAGCCATCTTCACAGAATGGTGGTCTCACATTTCTAGAAAACTTAGCTCTTGCTTGCACTGTAGGTGTTATCAATAACGAGGATCTTCTGACCTTGCTCGCAATTTTTATCGCTATTATCACTATTGTTGCCTTTTTAATTATGTGAATCAGAAATGGGATTTGGTCTAAAGTTTTGTGTTCTTTTTTAAAACTTTTAAAGTCTATGAAGGCTTTTTGAAATTTTGACTTTTAAAGTCTCAAGAAACTCTTTGGGTTAAGAGTAATTTTTGGATTATGAACAGTCCTCTTTTGGAAAAAAATTTGTGGAGAAATAAATTTGTCGAGAAATTCATTTATGGACACAACATTTATCGAGAAGATAAAAGATAGAATCGTTCTTCCAAAGAAAGCATTTTTTACAAAAAACCAATATTTTGCTTAAACTTAAATGTAAAGTGAAGAGACTCTCATTCCTGATAAAATTCCCCTTTATCATTTAGTTTATCGCTTTTAAGAATTTGTAAATTCATCATTTTATCCATCATTTTTATGTGTAATTTTTTGACTGCATTTGTGCCAATGATTTTTTGTTGTTTTTTAGTTTATATTTTTGTGTAAATTTTATGAGTTAGCCGAACAGAAAATATAATTTTTATTTGTTATTTTCTTCTTTTTTCAGATGTTTAATTATTTTTTGTAGAAGTTTTAGTTTATTGTTTTCGTCTATTATTTTGTAAAAATAAAAATACATAAATAAAATAAATGTTACAGTTTTCATAATTTTACGAATAATTTAAATAAAAATTATATTTTTAATTAACAAAATGGTTTTTTGAGTGTTTTATTCATTGACTAGTCCTTTATACTAGAGCTGCTAGCTAACATCAAAGTGATTGTAGAGCTTGGATTTGCTTTTGAAAAATATATTTGAAATACGCGCTGGAAATTCCCTCCTACAGATGTTTTCAGCTTTCGCCACCAGAGCATATGGAAAGAGCGTTCAGCGTAATTGTTTTCTAGCAGTTGTATTATATGGTTTGTGTCTTAGGAAGGGATTTTTTCCTCCAGAGTATATGAAAAGAGCGTTCAGCGGAATAATTTTCGAGCAGTTATATGAAAGAATGTGTCTTGGGAAGGGAAATTTTTAATTATTTGTCTTTGCAGACGTTTAACAGAGTCTTAACAGATTGGGCGCCAATTTTGAAAATAATTTTATATGGTTTTAATTCCATTATGATGTCACATTTGTAATCCTTGAATATTGACAATGACAATGAATAGATGACAATTATGATTTTTAAACAGAATATCATATATTTTTGTTTAGTTTCCAATTTTAATTAAAGATTCACATTGATTTTAACTCTTGATGTTGCTAAATACTCGTGTTGAACATACATTTCTTATAAATCATTATAAGCTCTTCAAAAAGATGAATACTTGAATTTAATTGAGGAGTTGGATTTTGTACTTGATTATCCTTGTTGGTTATTTACAAAAAAAAAAAAAACTAAATGTCTTCAAAGTTATATCCATTTCCGACTTTGTAGCAATCATTATACTAAAGACTTAAAGGGAAGACAAACCATACTGTTGGTGGGAAAAAGCACAATACGTATATCCCGTAATTGTAGAAATTGACTCTAGTCTTCTGAACCTTTGAATGAATCCTTGCCCAAAATTAAAGTGAAACCACCCTTAGAGATACAGCATTATCGTACTTTGTTAAACCAAGAGATAATTTACTGTTTAGACTGACAATTTTAATGTCGACCATCCCAGCGAACGAGTAATTGCGGAGGTGTTTCTGTGTAAACCTTACAAGAGCAGGACAGTGTCCTGAGCCCGCAATCCGCACTAAGGAAATTCTTCTTGCGCGTCTAAAAATATTCCAGTGGTCTTTCATTCATATCCAACAGGACAGCAGATGCTTTCTTATCAAATATGTTTGGTAGCACGACCAACCACACTCTTTCACCGAGAACAAGTTAAGGTTACTACTAATTGTCACCTTGGGGAACACTTTTTGTCTCCATAAGAAATTTGTTTCTAGTAGATAAGAAAAGTAGACCACTCATGATATTTCAAATTTCCAAAAACCCAAAAAGAAGTAAATCTATCAATAATTTCACTTTTCAAACGAAAAACTCGAATAAACTCGATAACGATTTTGTTTTGTTCCAAGTTAGCTTGGCCTTATGGTTTTTTGAATGGCCAGCCTCTTTAGCAATGGCCAGCATTTGTCATTTATTTGATGAATTTCAAACATATTGCTTCATTTTTATTATGAAATGTTTTATTGAGGAGAAGCAATCTTGAATACATTTCCCTTTTACTCTTCAATATATAATATAAATTTGTTGTCTCACTGGTCAGAGATTATCAGTAATGGTAATTATATAATTAATGCTAAGTTCTCGAATATTCTTTGTAAGATTTTACTCTCCCAGGTAGACATTTTAATTGGACACAAAACCCCGACGAATAAAAAAGACTACTAGAGAATCATAATTTTTGATGTGTGTTGCACACTTTCAAATATGTAACCTACACAATTAATATCTACTATGCACATTCAAAAATATGTAGAACTATAATACATTATAAATATGTGAAGCCCATATCAAATATGTAAGACACTCATTCAAATATTGGTCATTGAAATATGTAGAACGGTGACGGATTATTTTTGAAACATAATTTGTAGAAAGTATATATATGCCAGAATGAGAATTATTCAGATTTTTATTCAAAAAACTCCCAAAATAAAAAAAAAATTACTTTAATTATTTAATTTAATGAGCAAAAAAGTATTTGTTGAAAAAAATATTAAATATAAAAAAAGTTAATAAAATATATATAAAATAAAATTTTTAACACGAAGTAAAAATTAGATCAAAAGTTTAATAATTTTAAGTAATAAAGTATTATTAAATAAGCAATAAGGACATATAAGATATTCTCTCACTATTCTGAATCAAAATCTTTTATAATTTATTGTACCTTGAACTTTGTATTTAACATTTTGTAAGGCATTTGAATATTTTTTCTTTTTTTTTTAAATTTCAAAAATTTTATTTTTCTAAATAATGAAAGTTAATTAATAAAAAAATAAGAATCCTTTGTTTTTCTTTTTAAAAAATAATTAAATTACATTTTACAGTTTTAAAAAATGTATAAAGAACAAGAGTTTCGAGAAAACAAAACACAAAATACTTCTCTACTAACAATTTTTCAAATATAAGTATTTGTTCTTTAAATTTAATTTTTTTTTTTTATATAGATTTTCAATTATTTTTTTTAAACTGAAAAATTCTTGAAAATTTAAAATGTTTTTTTTATTAAATTTTTACAAAATGTTTTAATATTTGAGTTTTGATGAATATATAATATAAATAACAAAATACTTAAAAACTGAACTTTGTGAAATTTGATATTTGAACACGAAAGAACACAACATATTTTTAAAATGTAGCATAAATTCCTAAAAAAAAAAAAAATTTAAGAATATTAATTGTTGATTAGTTTTTAATAAGATGTTTAATTTTATTAAACGGCTTTAATAATATTTGATTTGTAAAAAAAAAATATTTTGATGTTTTTCTTAGTTTTATATAGATTTTGGAAGTTGAAACGTTTAATGTTCTTAGAATTCACAAAAATATTCAATCCATTTTTTTCTTACTAAACTTAATATTGTTGTTACGAAGTGTTTAATATTGAGTTTTGAAAAATGTGTAATGAACAAAATACTTAATAATATACATTTTGGGAGAGAAAAAAAACATTTTTTAAAATGTAGCATGAATTCCTTAAATACAATGTTTTCAATATTATTTTTTGATTAATTTTTAATAATTTGAATTTTTTTTAAATATTTGATTAAAAAAATATTTTTTTTTATAAAAATGTCTAAAATTAAAAACACTACTGCAGCAAATCGAAAAAAACTATTTTTTTTTAATTTAAAATAATGATAAATATAAAACAAAAATTTTAAACACAAACTACATTTTTAAAATTTAAAATATTTTAAGTTTATTTTTCACAAAATTTGTCTTCATTAAAAGTTGCATTGTATTTTTTGGAATCAGTCAAAACATCAGAAAAACATATACAAATAAAAAAAATATACAAAAAGAAAAGAATAGTATTACAGTTTTGAAATTAATATTCAGAAAGGAAATAGTTTTTTAAATTTAAATTCTGTACAAAAAAATATATAAGTTAGCAAATAACATTTTTTTAAATGTTACATATAAGGATTTTGTAATAAGTTTGGAAATTATGATTATTAAGATAAAGATTGTAAAATATATTAAAAAAAAGAATGCTACAATTAATATTTTATTCTTTATTATTTCTGAAAACGT
>JXPG01006888.1:0-10159 GCA_001015175.1 Megaselia abdita | reverse complement strand
AATATACCTTCTAAATTGCTATACATTTTATTGGAGAAAAGAAAATCAAAAAATCCCTTTTTAATCTTCGTGAAAATATCATTGGTTAAGAACAATTGGTCACTATACGTTATCTCTAATCATATAGTTTCGTGTGATACATCATTTTGAAGGTACTAATAAGACCCATCATTCCCCATCAAAATTTTGGAAATACATGGGCATAGGAAAATGGGAATTAAAGATAAATGTATTTTTATGGACTTTACGATTCCTAATATGATTATTATGGTTCCTAATATATTATTCGAAGTGAGGATGGGGCCAGAGACTGTGAGTTGGGTAATTCTATAATTCATTTAAAACAAAAAAACGTTATTGCTACTTTTTTGTTACCACAGCTGTACATTACACATTAAAAAGTACACAAAATCTTAGTATAAATAAAAACCATTTAGTAGTTTTTATGCCGACTTCTTCATTTAAACACTAAATTTATATGGATTATTTTGAAGAAAAATGAGGGCTTAAAAGTGCTTAAAAAGGCTTATTTTACCCTCTGTATTTCGTACGAATCCTGCATATATATAGAAGACTACTAGAACTTTCCTTATATACAAACTGTACAATCTTAAATTTGTAGAATTAAAATTTTGTTCTATTAATAGATTCTGTAGTAAACTTTCAGAACAGGAGAAATGTCTACAAGTATAAGTAAAATACTTACAAATATAAGTAAAATTCTTACCACATCTACGAAAGTAGAAAAATTACATACGCTTCGTAATAAGAGAAGTACCAACATATGTGGGAGAAACTCCTACACTTCAAATAATGTGGGTAAAATACTTACAAATGTGGGGAAAATTCTTACTTGTTATTGTTACCCACTAAAGTAGGAACAATACCTAGATATTTTAGACTATTTTCTTAGTGGCGTGAAGAAATCATTAAAGCTAACACTAACAATACTATTTCATATAGTTCTTTTACTCTTCAGTCAAGGAATTATTTGCTGTCTCACGTGCCAAAGATGGTCAGTAATGGTAATGATATCATTAATGCTAAGTTCCCGAATCTTTCTTGAAGATGTTTTGTAAATATTTATTCATGGCTTAGAAGATGACATGTTAAGATGTCTTCAATTGTTACAAGATTGTTACTAAACATAATGCTTAAAAACATTACACAAGAAATCAGATTCTGCCCCTCAAGATTGTTTTTCTTATTTCACACTCGACGCCTTTTCTGTGCCTACACAACTTTGAGGCCTCCTTTATTTTGATTCTATACTCCTCCGTAATTTATTGAGTACTATAATTTTAATTGAAGAGTTTTTAATTCAGTTTTCTTAGGTCATGTAGTTTATTATCACTTGTATCCTTTGTTGGGTATTTGAATTTTTTCAAATTTATATCTCTTTTAAAACTTTTTAGCTGGATTAGTACATTAAAGAGTTAAAGGAAGACAAACCATATCCTTAGTGATAACTGTGATTATTTCACTGATTAAAAGAGCAGAAGTATTTGTATATTTCTAATACACAAATTTCAAACAACTATGTTCAAATTTATCTCTCAAATTCTTCCCCTCAAGGCGTTATATAAAAATCAACATATAAAAGATATTCTCATTGATATTCATTCACCCCATCACAATATTGAACCATTATCCATTCAAAATTCTCGAATATAGAACCATGAAACCGAAAACCATACTCTACCCCAATAAAAAAGAAAAGTCTGACGACAAAAATAGATGAAGAAAAAAGAAAACCAATCCCATTGAAAAACACAAAGCATAAGAAGAAACTTTTCTACCAAATCCAATTTCCTCTCGACAAAAAAAAAAAGTTGGGAAAATTTAAAAGCCAAAACTTAAACGATGATTGTCATCGGATTCGTGTCGTTCAGTTAGTATAATCTCTTATGCTTTGTAATAATAAAATAATAACTAGTTAGTGACAACCAACAAATTAGTGAGTGAATGAATGAAATGAATTTGAGTGGTTTCGTTGAATCGCTGGCAAGGCAGACTCACTCGTGGAACAAGTCAACGAACAAAAGCCAATTATGATAATTAAGAAATCTTATCTGTCTTTCATTGGCATCGCGAGCTAAGGGAAATTTGTTTGATTTTTATATTCATTCATTATAGGATTATTGAGTTTCAGTCTAGTTAGGTAATTGGATTCGATTATTTATTGCGTTAGTTTATGGATTTAGTTTTAAATCAGGGATTATCTATATTAGCTTTTAAGTGTTGGGAGGTTTTTGAAGGGGCTTTACGTAGCAGAATGGTGCAGGAGAAATGAAAGTATTTATATCAGGAATACCTTTTACGAACTGCTCCGTCGATCAATCGTTTGCCTGCAGTTCGTTCGGTCCATAGATATTATCCTCCAGTAGATGATATGTTAGCTTCTCTTCTAAGCAGTCTGGAAACCGGAGTCTACCAACCTTACTCCCATCAGGAAGATAACGCATTCTCATGTATTTGCTTTGTTGATTGATGTTTGTATAGCTTCATTTCATATCGATATCATCCGCATATATCAGCAATTGAATAGATTTCGTGATGATTTGAAGCTCGTACTATGACTTTCAGATGGATGTTAAATAAGTCACAAGATACAAAGCATCTCCTCGTGGAAAACATGTTATTGTAGTAAAGGGGTGGGATACATGAACATCACTGAATTCACAAGTCTTCTCAAGTATCCGTCGTAGTGTGAAGTTGTGATCAGAGATAGACTTGAGCAATGAGCACTATTCTATCAAATCCAGGCAGCTTTTCTATTGTACCTTTGAGCTTCGTCTTTTTTAACTATGATTCCCTTTTATCTCTGCTTCATCACCAAGTTTATCACAAGATGATGTCCAGATACATCGTTGTAGAAGTTTGATGGTATTGAATTGACCATCAAGGGATTCGATGCCTTCTTGGATACACGAGCGGTGATGTGGATGCTCAAGTAGTGCATTTTTAAAAACAACCTTGTCTTTAACAATACTATCGTACGACCTAAGACTCTTGTTTGTTTTCAGCTTTCCTATATCAGATTTAATCTCTTTAATTGAGGGTATTTCGTCTTCTTCTCGAACTGATTTCGTAGTATCGTTCTCCACGGGTATTGGCCTTAGAGCCGTCTTGTAAATCCGTTGCTCGATTTGCGCCTCTAGTATGTTTCATACCAAGCCATTTCAACCTTTCCGTATTCTTTTCTTTTATCACTTTTGTGCAGAATACATTAAACCAGTCAAAACAGAATCGCGTTCATAGTCTGGAGGGCTCTTCCAAAGAAAAGTATCCTACCTTGATAGCGAACAAATCATATCAGTCAAATTTGGTACTCTGTGGTAGCTATGCTATTCTATGTTTCCCTCTCGAGAACACTTCCAGAAAACTTAAAAAAAGTATTGAAAAAAAACCCGACATTAAAACTGAAACTCTTTATTCTAAAACTGATATATAATTATAATCAAAATCAACCAATCACTCCAATTTCCTAATCTTAAAGTCCTTCAAACCTTCTTGAGGGAAAATTCTAAAATTATGTTCATTACACAAATGTAACACTGAATAGAGAGCTATTGATGGTGACAAGTTTTCAGCCAAGTTTTTTGAAAGAACTTTAGGAAGCTCATTATAAACTCCACTAAACGTAGCTGTTCCGGGCAAATATCTCTCATTCCGATAGCATTCTAAATTAACATCTTCCTTTGATTCATATAGCTGGTCATTGATAGAATCAAGACTACACTTTTTCAGCTGCTTCATATTAATCAGTTTGGCTTTCTTCGCAAATGGAACCACAATTCTTGTCACCTTTTCAGGAGCTCCATCAAAGTGATCAGATATTTCCATAATAGTTTCGTTAGGATCACTGTGAAAATCTTGAGATGAGGGAATTTCATTGAAGTCACTTTGACTTTCGCCTACATAAGCACTACTACAATTCACAAAATTGTCTTCTCTATTCACATGGTCTTCCATTTCCACTTCACTTCTGAATTGTTGATCTAATAAATTTGGAGCTAACTTTAATTTATCAAAAAAGTTCAGAGGATAACCGTAGTTTGTAGGCAGCTTAAGTTTTCTAGCATCCCATTTATTATGAAGATTAGTTTTCTTTAGTTTCGTGACTCCGAGTTCTTCAAAAAGATTTTCATCTAATTTAGTAAAGTTGAGTTTCTTAGTCTTATTACGAATAAATTTAAATTTCCTTTGGCCTATTATTGCTTCGCTTTCTTTAGACACCATATTCTTTCGGAATTTCCAATGCGACGGACCCGCCCAATATCGATCTATAGATTGCAACTCCCGGTAAGAATATTCGAAGATACTACTGTTGATCGGTCTTAGATCTTCAATGATGACCTTTCTCTTTTTCAAATCCTTACAATAATTTAACGCAACCTTTTCTTCAGTATTAAAACTGTCAACGGGTATACTCAATGTGTTGTGATCTTCTGTATCTAGAGGCTGTGATTCCGAGTCCATGTCAAAAGCCATAGCCATACAATCGAAGTTATCTTGGGGAGCTGGTGTTCTGACCTCTTCATCTATATCCATTTCTTCTCGTCCTTCATTTTTTTGAAGCTCGTCAAAACTGGAAGGAATATTACTAATTTTGTACCCTGTTTGGGCAGCTCTGAAAACACAGTCATCTAAATGTATTTTATGAAATTTAGGACAATCTAAAAGGTCCGCTTTTAAAGTCTCCCTAATATCCTGAGATTGCTCTTTTGAATCCTCTTTGTCCCAATATTTACATTTAGAAGTAATTTTCAATCCTCCTCCTTCGGAACACAACACATTTTGAAGAAATTGAATTGGAGTGTTCGTAGAATTTAATTTTCCCCAGAAAGGATCAGCGAAAGGATTTGTGTCAAATTTACCATTGATTGTGTCTTTGTTCTTTGTGACTGTCGCCGATGGCTTTAGTTTTTTCTTCTTTGTAGGTTCTTCACTCTCATTTTCTTCCTCAATGTCTGGTTCAGCATCAATATCCATTACCTTTTTCTTGTTAAGACCATGGGATAAACGAAGGACATCATTATGGACACAATCCACACGTAAACCATAGACTCTACTTGAAGCTTCTAAAGATGAGCCAGCGACTTTGAAATTATGAAGAGCTCTATTGTGATTAGACATTAAATTTGATAAAGTGTCAATTATGTTCAAGGACCAAACGTTATCCTTGCTCATCTTATTATCAGCAAACATTTGCATGCATTTCTTGAGAGTTTCATTATCCTCCAAGCAAATGGATCTGTCTTCTTCCATAACTCGGCGTCTTTTTTCCGCGATATCATTATTTATTGGAGATCTTCTTATTCTGATCCCAGATTTCCTCAAAGATGGAATATTTTCAGAATTATTTTCCATTTTATCCTTTTTCAAAAAATATCAGAGAATAAAATCTAATGTTCCTTTTCTCATGTTTTTTGTGTTATCCTTGAATCTTAATTCCAAGGAAATCCGTTGACATTTTAAATCCTTTTCAAATACTCACGATATGATTCAATAGAAAAAGAATACAAAAAACATTGAAATGTTAAAGTTGAAAACTCTTTAATCTATAACCTAGGTCAATACATGGGATTCGTGGAAAAGCAATATCGGTTTTAACTTTATTAGCTTTCTCTCTTCTTGCCAGGACAGTCTGTTGAAAAGTAATTACTTTCAAGGACATATTGAGAGGATGAACTCCAACAATTGAGCGGGTTTTTATTTTCTCATGGAATGAGAATTTTTCAGTGCGCACTTTACCTTCAAAACATTATCCCAAGGATTATGATGGAATTTCCTCCCCATCAAGATAAATGGATTCGTCCTCATCTACGTGCTTTTCAAAAAGGAAGACTAATTATTCAAAATATTTGTTCATATTTTTCATTGTCATAAAGGTGGAAATTCCTACATTCGCTCTTTTATCTTTCATAATTTTCAAAAACAACAATTTTGTAGAAATTTCAAATATAGATACTAATTGAAATCCATTAGAGCTTCATTTATCTCCTAGATACTCACAGACTCACACATTATACACAGAAAAACCGCCAGAAGATTAATTGAAAAACTTTCCAATATTCATCATACAACCGGACTGATAATGTTTTGTTTTTGCTTCCTGGCAATCCCATCGACATTCGTCAAGAGCTGCGCTGAATTATTTAGTTGTTCAGTGAATCGGAATTTCATCTCACAAAACAAAATCGATATTTGAAACACAGTAGGTTTTTTGGAAAGAGGTGGACGATTACTATTACTACATATATATTAAGGGTTATATGGAGTTCTATGACTAGACTGGCGGGTTATTAGAATAGATAGGTTTTGTAGGTTCATAATAGATTTTTCATAATTATTGAAAAAGTGTTTAGCATTTCAAGGAAGATGTGGAAATAAAGTAGAAATAGACTGATGTAAGAAATTATGTAATTTTCACATAATTTTTATGTTATTTGACAAAACCCGACAAATTCTTTGCGTATAGGAAATTATTCAGAATTTATGTCATCATTTTATGACATTCTACAGCATGCAATGATTTCGTCTGGTTTTTATGAGCAAGTGTCGCAATAAATACGTGACTAGGACGTCATAAAGCCGTCATTCTGATGCTTGACACTTATATAGTTGTATGATGAATATTTTCCGTTTAAATATTAGTTATGAATGGAAAAAAGAGAGAAGTTCTTGTCCGATTGAAAACTTGCTTTTTGGGTATTTTTCTAGAGGCAAAATTTGAGGATTACATTTTAAATGTACAAAATTGAAAAAAAAAATTGAAAGTTAAAATAAAGAAATTTGTGATAAGTTTTTGAAAATGTGTGATTTTTCTATCGCCTTTCTATATCCATGCTAAATTCTTGTTCTATCAGTGTGTTTGTTCCTTTACAAATCTACAGGGATTATCCGATTTTGACCAAATTTGTTTGATGTGTTATTTGAAATCTTGGACAGGTTGTAGGCTACTTTTCGTAACGTTACGTGAATGTTTATGAAACGTTTCCGTGGAAAAAATTTGCTTGTCACAATATGGGTATCGTTGGACAAAACTTAAAGAGGAGTCAGGAAATGTATGTCCAATCTTTTTCTGGGATGGGAATAGGTCTAAGATTCCAGATACGATTCCGAGTCCAAACTTTAATTTAATCTTGAGAGCTATTTCTGTGATGATAATAAGTTCTTAGATTGAAGAAGCGGTTCCTTACTGGGCAATATTTTTCATAGGTATTGTTGGACGGGGTTTATATTGACGAAAACAACAAATTCTCTCAATATTAGGAAATTAAAAAAAAATAATAAAAACAAAAGAAGCAGCAAACGAAAAAATACCCTCAAGAATTAAACAAGAAATAAATCAAAATAACAACAAAATTTAAAAAAATAAAAAAAAATCAGTTAAAAGAAATCCAGAAACAGCTAACTCAAAAATGTTAATTTCTTCATCATCACAATAAATACCCTCAAAACTAAACAAACAAAAAGTATATTAAAAAAAAAAATCAGTCAAATAATAAATACAATATATCAATATATATTATTATTATAATAAAACATAACAAGAAAATGCTTTTTAAATAGGGAAAAAACATAAAAATAATCAAAAATTAATAAAACGGAAAAAAAATCCGTCAACTTTAGTCAAATAAATAATTCCCATTAATAAAATAAAAAAAAAAAACAAAATAATATTACTAAACATACAAAAAATATATATCGAATAAAATAACAAAATTAAATATTTATTATCCAATAAAAAGAAAATTAAAACAACAAAATATATTAAAATCAATAAGTTCATTTAAGAGTTCCATAAAGCTTAACAATAAATTAAATTAAAATATTTTACAAGTAGAAGGAAAGAACAATAAAATAAATGCTTCTTGAAAATTTAAAAAATAAAATAAAAATATAAAAAAAAAATCAGCTACAGCCAATTAATAAATACTTTACAAAGAATCCTTCAGCTTCAGCAAAAAATATTATGAAAAATACACAAAAAGTAATTTACAACAAGCTTAAAAACTGTAATGAAAGAGTGCAGTAGAACTATGTTCCTTGGTAGCAGTAGGTTTAAAAAAAAATTAAGTCCCCTTTCCTACGCCCATGTATTTCCAAAATCGTGAGGGGGGTTTATGGGTCTTATTATTACCTTCAAAATGATGTATCACACGACCCCATATGATTCGAGATAGCGAAGTTATGTACTAAAATGTCAATTTTTATAGGCCCTTTTCCGCTTCCCTAATGATGAAGGTTTGAGAGTCTCTTCAGTATAGCAAATTTGAGAATAGGATAAGATTTCTTAACTAAAATTTAAAAATACTTAAAATAGAAGCTTCCAGAATTTAAGCGCTAGCACCATCTGGAACCAATCAAATTTCTGGACAATAAAAACCATGAAAAACATAATAGGAATCATAATCACATGACCCTACATGATTCGAGATAACAAAGCATTAAATGTAAATTTTGTTTTTGGCTTTCCTGCGCCTTTCCATTTCCATTTAGAATTTCCTAAAAATTGTACAGGTTTGAAGCCCTCATCAGTAACTTTAAAACGCGGTATAAAAAAACTTGAGAATTGGATTATATTTTCTTATTTAACAATTTTTAAACCCAGTAAACAATTTCCTTTCTTTAAGACTTCTTAAAGAAGTCTTTTCGAAGAAATCAGAAGTCTAAAAGAAGTCTTATTTTTTCGAAAAGCTACTTTAAGAAGTCTTAATGAAGTTTGAATCATTACTTTATTTGCGCTGAAGTTGTCTAAAAGTATTCTTTTTAAAACTTCTTTAAGAAGGGTTTAAGAACACTTTCAGACTTCTAAATTTTGTAAAGTGAATTCTTTAAGAAGCATTAAATCGTTCTATCAGACAACCAATTCCTTTCTTTAAAAAATCTGTAATACATCTTTTAAAAGAAATCAGATATATATAAGATATTTTAAAATTGGTTTTATATAACTGACTAGTGCGAAATGAAAAAAGTATGAAGTAACACTGAGAGAATTACGTTAAAAAAATTTCCATTTCCATCACGCGAGACAAATTTAATTCTTTGAAGAACTACTTATATGAAAGCTGAAATATCTGGGACGACTGGAGGAAGTCTTATTTTAGAGCTTCCACCTAGAGTGCTTCCCAAAAGGGAGATGTCAGTAGGAGGTTTCGAACCTAGCAGTCTAATCTGGAAGCAGTTGCTTTTCTTGCTTGATAACCAGCCCCAGGTCTTTTTCAGGCTAATATTTTGGATATTTATTATAAATATACAAATTATTACTAATTAAAGTTGTATTGACCTTAAAATAATTTTTAATTAGGTGAAAGCGACAATTTCTCTTTTAAAACTGTTAAATAAACTTATGTAGAATTTTGTATATATCTCTTTTAACAGTTCATTCTTGTAATTCTAAAGTGTATCCCTTCTGATATGTTTCATTTTAGCAATGTACCTTCATTGTCAAGAATTTTTACATTATCAAAATCGAAGTTGTAGTTCAAACCTGTGCTTAGATAGTGCAGCTTTATAAATTTACTATACATTTTCACACGTATTTAAGTCTGTAGCCAAAATTGACCCAAAATATCAAAATGTTTAAAAAGAAATTCCGAAATATATATTTTTTATTGAGATCCGAACTCAGAATCGTCATCATACTAAAGTTCTAAGGCACCAATAATGTATAGATTTTTCAAATCTAAAAAATAGTATTTGTATTTGAAATTTCAATATTATTTAACAGACAACTTCGGAAAACGTAGCATGAAAAAGCGCCATCCTATGGAAGGTACTGACCCGCGGTTTTGGTAATTAAAGAGTTTTTCTAAATACTAAAATATACACTGAGAAAACAAATATTTCCTAAATAAAAAATGTAGCCTACACAAGAAATATGTATTATACACATTAACAAATAAAATACAATTTAAATATGTAAAGTAAATATGAAATGTATACGACAGTCATTCAAATATGTACCATATTTTGCTTAGTTATCAACACGAATTAAATGTGTAGACTACATAAGTTACACATTGAAATATGTGGAATGTTTATAAGAATGAAAATATGTAAATTTGTATCCATAAAATGTGTGCATCACGAACAGAATATTTACTGCATAAATAAATAATCTTACCCAGTAAACAATTTCCTTTCTTTA
>JXPG01006878.1:8267-30320 GCA_001015175.1 Megaselia abdita | reverse complement strand
GCTACCTGCTCTTTTGTCAAGCGCGAGATTTGTTTAACATTATTTTCAGCTCGGGTTTGACTTAAATACACGGTTGCGTTTTTTATAGGAACGGTAGATTGGTTCTGATTTGTTGTTGGTTGGACATTTGCCGGTGAGTGATGTTGAACAGTTGTGGACGATGATTCAAAGACTTGTGGTGGAATAGCGGTTTGTGAGCGAATTAGTGTTGGATTTTGAACAAGGCTTTGAGGATGAGGGAAAATATGTGATTGTGCAAATGCATGCGGTTGCACATTGTCTTGCTGCTGATTCAAATTTGTTTGTATTAATAGATTTTGAAACTTAGAATCCCTTTCGCCTAATCCTTCGATGTCAACTTGAGTCGAATGGACTGTTTTAGTAACCCATGATTCAACCTTCTCTTTACTTGACAACGACTTTTCTTTCGTTGGGAGGTTTACACTTTCCCTAGAGCTAGATTTGCTACTACATTCTATTAATGTGTCGTGTAGGATTTGTTGTTTTTTTTCATTAACTCTTGTTCTCGAATATGTTGTGTTTCCAACATCTCTTTTTCCTCATCTAGGGTTCTTAGCCTAATTTTCGGCTACAAAACCTATAAGAAAAATGGTCAGAGCAAATATAATCAGATATTTTGTTTAAGAAATGAAAAGACTAACAATTACTCACAATAAATCATTGCATATAAGAAAAAGTGTATTTTTAGTGAAAACATATACCATTGTATTTTTGGATATTCTAATAACTATCTAAAACCCCAACATAAAATAAAGTTCTACATAACTAAATAACTAACCAAAATATTTGAAATTTAAGGAAACCAAAATTGAATAAAATAACAAAACATAGGCCAAAGTTAATAATTTTGAATACAAAAGAGCTTTAAATGTACAGACAAATATTCCAAATCGTTAAAAAAAAATATCCAGGTACTTATCATTAAAGATATCACTAACAGCCCATACCATCTCTGAAGCCTCATGAATTGAGTGTATCCTTTCACTAAGCCTCCAGCTGCTTGAATCTCTCTCCATCTATATATTAAAACTCATATCTGTTGGTGTGCATGTTAAAAATAAAGGAGGTGATCAGATTCTGGCCAAATCAGCAGGATGTGTTCCAGATCTCAGGTCGTAAGCTACTTTCGTAACGTTACGTGAAGGTTTACGTTACGTTTTGAGCATACACGTAAGGAAAGGTCTGGAAATGTATTATTGTTGTTTCTTTTTGATATTCCACTTTAGAACATATAGCCAATGGGTGTCGTTGAGCGGGGAATTTTAAGAGGAGCCAGGAAATATATGTTTAATCAATTTCTGGTAGATAAATAGGATCCAAGATTTCATACATGATTTCGTAAATAAAATTGAGTCATTGATATAGATTCTGGTATTGGCGTATGTCTTAGTTAGACGAGCTTAATTTGTGCGAATTTATTTTTTATTGTTAATCACAGAATTTAATTTCTAACTAAACTTAATGGAAAAGGAAACTTAAAATAATCTCTATATGACATATTAATTAATAAACCAAACTTCTGAGCTTTTTTGTTTTATGTTTGTTATTTTTGAAAGCCAACAAAACAAAAAATATAGATATATTTTTCATAAATGTGAAAATAGTTGAAAAACTAAAAAGCTGGTAGAAAAAAATGTGTTTCAACACGACACTAAACCAACATAAGCCTAAAGTTGACTCACAAACTGCATTATACAGTTCCTTTAGGGTGAGTTGTTTTAACCTTATTCTATTCATTTTAAACTTAATGACTCTTAGACTCAGGATTCCAAGTCATTAAGTTTAAGCTGTCAACAATTAACGAAGTAGTTACAGGACTAAAAGCAGGCCAGGTAGTTGGTTGGTGTAGGTGCTAGCACTCTCGCTTCCCAGTCTGACGATTCTGAGTTCGATCCTCAGTGCAGACGTCAGAATTGTTCGTAAGAAATTTTCTTTCGTGTGAGTCGGATATACTACCCTCGTCGTTTCGATGTTGATCAAATACAAGGGTACCTCTAATACACTCGTTAAAATAGCAGACAGCTCATCACTGACTCTATTCTGAGGAAGAGGGAAAACTAACAACACTGATTGATAAAAGCAGCTGGTAAAACAAATAGGAAGCAAACATTCGCCTTAACATC
Organism: Megaselia abdita; assembly: GCA_001015175.1. Taxonomy (NCBI): domain Eukaryota; kingdom Metazoa; phylum Arthropoda; class Insecta; order Diptera; family Phoridae; genus Megaselia; species Megaselia abdita. The sequence goes on along the minus strand of JXPG01006878.1, from coordinate 28,176 downwards.
ACTGCTACACCTTGAGTCACCTTTGGCTCGTTATGTGATTTAGTTTTTACAGGCCTAAAATCCTAGTACTTCTTTGTTCTTATACATTTTCAATTTAGCTCTTAAACTCAAGATTCCAATTTTTTGAGTTTTAGCTGTCAAATATTGAGAAGCCTAAAATTTGGTGTGAATGAAATCCTCTAACACTTTGAGTCAGGATTCCAATTCACTGACAACTATGAGTCAATAAAACCACTTCTCAGGCTCAAGATCACAATTCATTGAGTCCAAGATCCAACTAACTAAGCTTATGATCTAAATGTGTAAACCTTTTTCTTTTTCTGATCTTAAAAGCGAAGTAAATATTTTCGCAAAAACCAAAATGATTTAAAAAAACAAACAAATAAAATTTAAAAAAAAACAGTCAAAACTTTATTGGATATATATATGTTTCTTTTACTTCCAATAGCTTACTTTGATGTCTTAGCTTTAAAAAGCAAAATCCAGTTTATCCAGTTCTTACTTTTCTTCTTTGTTAGCTTTTTTATATTAATTATTAAGTTTTTTATTGTATGGGTAATCTTAGTTTTAATTAAACAACAAAAATTTCCTAAAAATAAATTCAAAGGCAGAACAGACGACTTTAAGTCATTGTTGTTCGGTTTAATATTTCAAAGATTTGTAAATATATGTATCACTGTGAACTGAAATTTATACTTGAAATAAACATTATTATTATTGGCTCTGAAGTTGAAATTGTTTTTATTATATTTAAATATTAACATTATCTGTTTCTGATTTTTTTTTTGTAAATATTGCGTAAATATTTTAACTTTTTTGTATTTATTTGTTTTTTTTTTTTGAGGATGTTTATTGTTTTGATGAAGGAATTTCAAGTTTTTACTTATTGCTCTTTATGTTTTTATTATTTAATTGTAATAATGATAAAAACAAAAAAAAAAAATAGCCACGGAATCGTTTCTGGTATATATATTTTCTGACTCAAAATTCAATGTTTAATGATACCCATATTACGAAAAAAAAAATTTGGATACGGGACCGATTTTCGAATCCATGAACATATTCCCATCCCAAAAATCGATTCCGAATAAATTTTCTGACTCCTCTCAAAATTCTTCGTGATACCCATATGTGTGATATACTCAAGAACATTAAGCAGAGTCACAATCGTGTTGTCTTCTAAAATTCTTATCAAAGACATTTTTTGGATAAGAGACAAATATTTTCCTTCTGTAATGTTGTACAAAATTTATGAAACAGATTTTTTAATTATTTTTGCTTTAAAAATTATTGGTTATCTTTCGGGTTCTACAGAGCCAAAACTTCAAGATACAATTATATACACTAAAAGAACGTTTAATGTAATCTACATAATAGTAGTAGTACTAAGGCTCTTGTCCGTAGTGAACATTTACTGAAACAGCTTTAACTTCAAGTACTCTATATAGAAAACAAATATAAGAGCTTTCAAAGAGCTCTTCTAGGCTAAATATTTTTTTTAAGTGTTTAATATAATTTTGTGTTTAATTTATGTTTAGATGATTCTGATAAAATTTCTGCAAAAAAGGAAAAAATGCTTAACAAAATATTGTCGTCTAAATTTTGTTTAAAATGCGTTACAAATATTATATGCAAACTTTCAATTAGTATGTATTAGTAATGTATCATATATATCAAACTTTACCTACAATAACAAAATATTATTCCACATAAATATTTTGTAGAGATCTATTTCAATAAAATGTGGGCTGCATCGTTAATTTTATTGCTACATCATATTAATGTTTTGTATATTATTTTTTTTCAGTGTATAAGCAAACATATAAAATAGTTTTGACGAGGTTTAAACTTTAATGATTTCTTCGCAACATTTCAGATCAGAAATGTTTCTCTGTATTTATTGGAGATATGCTCAATTCCATTTCAGTTCATACGGTTTTTTTAAGCAGAAGAAAAGTTATTTTAAAAACGAAAAAGATGGGCATAGACAATAAATTATAGAATGACCGAAACAAAAATTTAAACTAAAATATAAGCCATCCAACCGGCCGATCTGTTCTTAGTGTTAGTTGATATATATCTGAACAGTATAGACGGCTATCTGCTATCATCGACTTCGACTTACTTTTCGACTCGGCTAAGTACCTCTTTCCAACTTTGGCTTCTTTTCGATCCGACTATGAGCTATTGAAAACTTATTTTTCTTCTGTTAAAGTTTAACAGAAGACACTTGGTATCAACATTGCTGTTAAATCGTAGTTCTACCTGAAAATGGTTTGTAATTTATTATTATTTTAATGCAGAATCGTTTATAGTTTATCATAGTAGCTTTGCATAATCCATCAGAAATTTAAGAAAAAAATTAAACGCCAATAAATCAAAGTGTGCAGTGATTTAAGAGCAGAAATTTGTGATTAGTCGCGAAAATTTTTAATTTGCAAACCAACATTTTAAGAAAATTTCCTATAAAAACGAGAGAAAAACGGAGCGAAACGAAGAAATTTTTTGCCAAGAAAAAACAATTAAAAGTCAGGTTAGTATTTTATATGTTAATGTTTGGAAAATCGGTTCCTTTGTCCGGTCTTGGTGTGTGCGAAAAAATGGTTGGATGAAAAGAAAAAAAAAGTTGGAACTGACGAACGATCCGACCAGAAATATTGTACACATAACCTAAAAAATATATTGGCTTGGGGGACGTTTTAAATATTATTATTTTATTTCTTCTAAATATATGGGACAAAAAACCACTAGTAATCATAACCCGAAAATGTCATCCATTCGCGATATCAAAAATATAGATAGACGGAAATTTCGCAAACTTGCTTAATAGCATTGTTTGCGTGTTTTTATTATTATTTCAAATAGACATAATTGGTCCTAAAATTGTGTGTTGTTCTGTCCAGCTCTATCTGACGAAAAATCAATAATTTAACGGGACATCAACGTTCCCCGACCTCTCCTTTTCCTAAGGCTCTAGTGTAAACATTATTTTGATTATTGTCCAAGTTTATATTTTAACTGGATTCTAATATGATATCATAAATGATTCGAGTTTCCTTGATCTTAGAATAGAAAATATTATAAAAATGGATTTCTATTATGCACTTGTTTTTTTTATTTAATTTATTTGTCATAATGCATTATCAGTTTAACAACAAATGTTGACTCAAAAAATGTTGTTTTTTTGTATCGTGTATTTCTTCCTCCCTAAACTTGTGTAAAGAATATTTCCTTTGTTTGTTTTTAGGATATTTCTAGGAGACATTCTTAAGTAAACTCTGTATAATTCCTTCACTTGGTCGTCACTAATTGATTTATATCTCAATATAAAACATCTTCAAAATCTCTTTGCTTTAGGATTTTTCGAGGAAATGTCCGGGTTGTTTCCGAATTTGATAAAGGAAATCCCTCCAATATTTCAAAGGAAAAGGACCTGACAAAACTCTCACAATATTCTCTAAATCCTGGTACATAATTAATTTCAAAAGTGATTCCAATGCAATTCTTTTCTTCACCACTGGATCGAGTCTTTAATTGAGAATCGTAAAAAAGTTTTAATTTTTTATTGAGATTCTTGTGATTTTTTGTATAATTTTGTTGAAATACTGTAGATTAAACTAGACTAGCTAGACTTTGAGTCTCCAGTTTAACTCGGAGAGGTAAGGCTTGTTTATCTCTAATGCCTTATTACATATCAGCTAATCACTGACTCTATTCAGAGGAAGAGGGAAAACTAAAGCCCTGATGTAGAAAAGCAGCTTCTAAACACATAGGAAGCAATCATTCCTTATCGAGTCACCTTTTGCTCGTTGTGTGATTTAGTTTAGTATTAGTATTCTATTACTTAGGTTCGGTTCAGAAAGCAGGAATTGTAAAAGTAATACATTATTTGTTTTCTACCAAAATGTCAAAAAATACACAAATTAAAATCGTCTACGCTTATTTTGAATCCCTCACAAGGCTAAAAGAAGACCAAATCGGTACTTTTCATCATCACACAGACCTAAGGCTACTCTCCATTCTTTGTTCTCGAATAACATCCAATCTAGGCAGAGAATCTATTTAAGTCATTCAAATGGCCTCCTCCTCAGCATCTAAGAAATACGATCGAAGAATCATCAGTCTCCGTCTTGCCCAAGGTGCTCAGAATTCCTACATATTCCAAAAATAATGAAAAATTCCTACTTTTTATCTAAAAAACCTACAAACTCTATTTTATATTGAATTTCACTCAAAAATATTGATAGTAAATATAAAAAGAGTATGAATGAAATACAAATTATAGAGTCAAACGTATCTGAGCTAAAGAAATAACTTCAAATAACGAATAAAATGGTTGAAGAGTGCCAAACATTGATGAATCTAGCTCGAAGGGCGAACCACTACGATTTTTAAGAAGGAAATCTCGCACATCATTTTTATAAATCCTTGACAAATTACAAAATCCCAAGGCTATTTACGAAATCCCTCATTTTCTTGCAAATTTTTTTGTTTCAAAGACCTTTAGAAATTCAATTGATTTTTATGATTTAAGTTTTAAAAAAAAGTTAATTAAATTAAAGTTAAATATGGTTAATTGTGATATAATGTTAGACCCCCAGTAAAGATGTGGACGTTTAATTCCCACCGTTCTCATTTAGTTTATAACAAAATATAGCCCTGTTTTTTAAGGCTTTGAAATTGTCTTTAAGATTTATTCTCAGCTTTCTTTTGTTTAGTTTTAAGCACTAAATTCTGATTTGACTTTTTTTCTTATTTTAATTATTTAATGTATTTAAAATTTGTTTTCCATTTTCTTAAATAGAAATAGTACTTTAGAAAAGCAAATCAAAAGTCCAGCTTTTAGGACAAATGGGAACATCTGGCACATCATTTCTTGAAATCCTTCAAAATCCCTGAAAAATCACAGAATCCCGAGACAATCAAAAGACTTCCTGAAAATAGCAAATATATTCACAAAAACCCATCATAAATTTACAACATCTTTCCCTACAAAATGTAACATCTTTAAAAAAATCTCTTCTTCTCTCGCCTTCTTTTTTCTTTAGATAAGATTATTAAAACATTTATATACGACACATAATTTCTTGAAATCCTTAAAATCCCTGAAAAATCACAAAATCCCAAGACCATTTACACAATCGAAAGACTTCCTAAAAATAGCAATGATATTCACAAAACCTCATCATAAATTTACAAAATCTTTTCCTACAAAATGTAAAATGTTTAGAAAATTCTCGATTTGATGTTGCCTTTTTTTTTTCTTTAGATAAGATTATTAAAATATTTAGAAAATTTAATAATTTAAGAGTGTTTGTGAAAAGTAAGTCAAAAGTTGCGTAGCGGTTAATCGGTCTATAGACTTTCCCTACGCTATGGAAGACTCTACCTGCTTTCTGTATGAACAAAACTTTTACTTCTCCACTTGGAGTATAAACATGAAGTACCCAAATCTTCATCACTTAACTCCTCTGAAAATGTAGATTAGATTTAATTAATTTACAGGCTATCATATTTCTATTTCCTTTGGCATATCACAACTTGTATGCGTCAGCTTCCAAGCCGCATACCTTATATTAAACTATTTCTTTAGCTACGATACGTACCAAGATACTGCTAGCAAGCTTACAATGATGTAGATTCTTAGCTAGTACGGGCACTTCATCTCTGAAAAAGTTCATAAGTTTCTCCTTAGATAAATATAGTCTAGAAACCCATACCCATCCTCGAAGCTGTTTTACCGTATGCAAGTCGGGCCATGGCTTTCACATTGCCCTCGCTCTTATTCATATTCTCGACTGCGTTCTTGAAAAATATGAGTAAATTTTCGTTAACGCAGTCAATTGTTCTGGAACCTAACATGAAACCCTGCTGGATAAGCGCGACTGACGGGATTTTTAACCTTTCTTTAAATATTTCAATGTAAAATCTCCTTTCCGTACATAAAGAGAATATTAAAAAGCTAAAACTATCTTATTTCCAATCAAGTAAAATAACGCGAAGATTCTAAAACACCCACTGCCTATTTTGTTTTTTGTACTCTTTTGTTTTAGCGATCTAAATTCATATAATTTGGTTTGTTCAAAAACATTTCTTTGTTTTCGAACATTTGTATAGTTACACTTCATTTTAAAAATAGACTTCGAAGTGTGTTACAAATTATTCTTAAGAAACTGTGAAATTTTTCTTAATTAAGGAATTCTTCTTTATTACTAAGATATAAGAACAAACAATTGCTGTTAATGACTTCAAATATAAATATTACGTTAATATATATTATTCAATATTTTTTGTTTTATGTCTATTTTAGTTCTTGATTTTATTTTTTGTTTGAATCTAAGAATCGAAACAATCCTAATAATCCTAAATAGGATTCGAAAGTATTAATACAAACATCATATCTAAAATCCTAAGTTATTGACCTTCATTAAAAAAAAAATAAATAATAATTTTTCTTTCCCTAATTTTGTTGTTGTTTAGAGGAAATTTTTAATAATGAAAATCAGACGAAAATATAAAATAAATCTGAAAAAACTAACTGTAAATTGAATAAAAGTAAATTTTTGAAATTAAAAATTACTCGGTCGGTGATCAAGAAGAAAACCAGTCCTGAACAACAGAATATAATTTTACATCAATACGAGACATCCGTATCTCGGAAAATTATAATTTTAAATGTATGGCGCTAGTTTTAGCCTGAGGCTTTAAAGAGCGTAGCGAAAAACAAAGGTATAGGTCTGTGCTTATTACTCATACTCATTTAAGATAAAATAATTTAAAACAGTCTTTTTATTTTAAAAATCTCTAATTTTGTTAAATATATTTTTTTTACGAACTCTTTAGGAAGGATTTTGTTTTTTCATAAAAACCTATACTTCTTTGTGTAAATTCAACAAAATCGTTACGTAAAGTTATAAAAAGAAGCCTAATGTCTGTTCTAGACTTCAAAGAAACTCTCCTTGGTCTAAATAGAAAATCTCTGTCAATTTGTATAATCACATATAACATACAGAAACACACCCAGACCAACTCATATTTATAATAGTTCCAAAAATTAAATCCAACACCTTTAAATAATTTTTTTTTCTATTAATATTTTCAGAACATTTTTTTTATTAACTTAAAATTGTGGTTTTAATTTATATTCACTGTGGGTGCAGCAGAAATATTGCTCGCTAAAAGGAGGAAAATGGACACCGATGGAACAGAGAACCATCAGACAATAGAACTGATGGATACACAGGAAACAGATATGTTGGATAGTAATATGACCACAGGCACAGAAGACGCCACAATGCAACAAGAATCAAATCAAATGGATGCCACGGCAGTACCAGACAGCAATGCAGAAAATATTGAAGATGAAGTTCGATCCGAAGCCACATTTGACTTCAAAATACCAAACTTTTCGAAATTGAAAGATTCCACATTGTCACCGCCTGTAATGGTTCGTAATCTGCCATGGAAAATAATGGCTTTACAAAGAAATGAAAGAAACTCCACGGAATCCAAATCATTAGGATTCTTTTTGCAATGTAATGGTGAGAGTGATCTAACAAATTGGTCGTGTAATGCGGTTGCTGAGCTTCGTCTTAAAAGTTGGATTCCAGGACAAGAAGCTTTTTGCAGAAAAATTAAACATGTGTTCTACAGCAAAGAAAACGATTGGGGTTTCTCGTATTTTATTGGTTGGAATGAAATTATGGATCCAGAAAAAGGCTACATCAAAGACGATACTATTGTTCTAGAGGTTCATGTTGTAGCCGAAGCTCCACATGGTGTTTTTTGGGACTCTAAAAAACACACTGGTTATGTTGGATTAAAGAATCAAGGAGCCACATGTTACATGAATTCACTTCTGCAAACTTTATGCTTCACCAACCAACTGCGTAAAGCTGTTTACAAAATGCCCACAGAGGCGGATGACAGCACTAAATCGGTAGGACTCGCCTTGCAAAGGGTATTCCATGACCTTCAATTTATGGATAAACCAGTTGGAACTAAAAAGTTGACCAAAAGTTTTGGGTGGGAAACTTTGGACTCATTCATGCAACATGATGTTCAAGAATTTCTAAGAGTTTTGCTTGACAAATTAGAATCTAAAATGAAAGGCACTTGCGTTGAGGGAACAGTTCCACATTTATTCGAGGGTAAAATGAAATCCTATATTAAGTGTAAGAACGTAGATTGCACAAGCAACCGATTGGAGACTTTTTATGATATTCAGTTAAACATCAAGGGTAAAAAAAATATCTACGAATCGTTCCAAGACTACATTGCGGCTGAAACTCTGGAAGGTGACAACAAATACGATGCTGGAGTTCATGGTCTTCAAGATGCTGAAAAAGGTGAGTGTTTTTTTCTTTAATTTTTAATTATAGTGTAAAGTTTTAGAATTGTGAACAAAATAGCGAGAACAAAATTGTGTTTAAATAGCGAGATAATTTGGTTTATAAAAAATAATAATACAAGAAATGTTTGTGAGGTAAATATTAAGATTTCTTGTACTGCTCATATGTATAAATTTTCAGGACTTAAGATTAGCTTTAATTTAATGTTACATTTAAGGAGTGATGGGTGCAAAAAATAGTGGTATTACAGATTTAGAAAAAACACAACAATCTTAAACTTATTATTTCGAAAATTCCAACAAAAACAGCTCTGTTTTAAATCATTGGACATAAACCGCCACCGATTTCAATAATTTTCTAAATCTTTCAAGTCTCAAATTTTAGATACTTCATGAAGTTCCCATTGCATCGTAACGGCAAATCTTCACCAATAAATTAATTTAAGTTATTGTTTCGAAAATCAATACCTTTAGCTTGACTTAACCAACTGAATTGTCAGTGGATCCAACATATTCAGTGCCGTTCACATATTCTGCCATATTTTTCTGTTGTTTACAAAAGAAACTTCTATTATTGTAGTTTGTAGTAGCAGACCTTCAATGGTATCACATGCTCTGTTTAGACAACGTTGATGACAGACAGACGGACAAAGGAAATACGTAAAGATTTAAATCCTTGTTCTTTTTTAGAGGAACTTGGAAATTAAGTGGAGTAGGTCAGTACATTCAAAGCGCGAATAGATTTTCTTTCTGTTAACAAAAACTAGAATAATAAACATAAAATTATTAAAAACAATTTGTTACATTTCGAAAAGCATTCTTTGATTTCTTATTATTCATTAAATACCAGTTTATTCAATTTTTAGGAAACATATCTTTGGATTGATTTTCAGAATCAATTTTAATTTTATTTTCTTCATTTCCTTTATTGTCTTCTTCTAAGGCGATATCTTGTTTTTCTTCAGTATTATTTTCACTTAAGACTTCAGTTGTATTCATTGACAATGGTTCAACACTGGTACTTGCATCAACTTTGCAGCTTTCTGGATTTGTTAATGAGCACATTTTTTGTTCATCCTTCAATTCACAACAACTTTCGAATTTTTCGTTCATTCCACTTGCATCACTAACACTAATGCTATCGACGAAACTGAGTTTGACATTTTTCCTTTCAAAACCTTTGTTTTTAGAATCGGCAAACTCTTTATTGTTCTTAACACTTCCTCTTCTTTCTTCCATTAACCAAAGATCCTCCTCATCGATCGTACTGTTTTGCATAACCTCATCAGTTTCCTCATCATCTTCCTTTTTATCACGAAGCGAGTGAGAGAAACAAAAAAAAGTACACACTAAAATAAATGCAAATTTTAAAAAATCTCCAATTAACCTCCAGGTTTCCTTAAGGCTTTCCCAATAGTAATAAGGCTTGTTACAACCATGAATATAAGGACACAAATGAACACCATTTATCTGACCACAACAAGACTTTGGAGAAATTGCATATTCTCCGGATCCATAAATTCCACAGCACTTATAGTTTTTTTCAATGTTATGCAGTTCTTCAACGGTAACGTCTAACAACCTTCTTTCCAAATTTTGTGTTCTCTTGAAATAGTCGTGAAGTTCAAATCCAGTAAACACTGCTGCAAACAGAATCAAGAACAGGGCAATTACTCTGAACACCAGCTTACGAGACACGAATATGGCTATTGGGATGATTGTTAAACTGACGACATAACAAATGGCGGAGGCTGCCCAATTTTTCCATGAATACTTCAAGAAGAAAAGAGCTATCCAAACACTAGTCAAAACCTGCAATAAAACAATGTCATTGGTTATATGTAAAGATCCTCATACGTACTGCTAATAGAACTGAGAAGACAATAAGACATATTTTATTCATAGAATTATTTTTCATTTCCGTAAAAATCTATTTTATTTGACTTTTGTTTCTTAGATCTCCTGTGATTTTCTTTTCAAAAAAACAAACTTACTCTTTTCTGTTGGTTTCACAACAAAATTTAATTAACACAGGTTTACCTTATTATTAAATCTAACTTCAATCCCTGTGAAACATTTTATAAAAATCATTCAGTAAATGTTTTTGTACGTTGCGATTGTTGTTGAGATTCCTGTGTGGGACACATTTAAAATGTAAAAATTATTAACATATTTAATTTGATGATTAATCTTCACTCGAAATAAGAAAGCATATTTTATTTATCAATTATAAATATGTGTTTAGAACTGATCAAATAACGAGTATGACACATATTTTATTGTGTGTCTATAAAAAATTGGACAAATAAAAAATAAAACAGACATTTTCAAAGCATCATCTCTTGAAAATGGTAACGGTTTTTCAAAAACTTTTCAATAAATGTGTTGTTCACTTTTCCAGGGATTTCCTTAAAAACAGGTATGTGTAAAGGCTTAAAAGAGCGTATTTTTTGTATCTAAGGACTTATTTATACTAAGAATAAACTAAAAGTTCTTATTATATAGTTAATGATCATAAATGCATATGTCCTTTTGTTTCAATGTTCTAAGCGACAGTGAAAAATAAGGTTTTTAAAAAATAAGTAAATTAAAACGAATTTTATGAAAATGATTGTTCTTAAAATATACAAAATTCAAGATTGTTTGAAATTATTTGAGAAAAATGTTTCATTCTAGAATGAGAATTATTCAGAATTTAATTCATAAAACTTTCAAAATAAATAAAAAGTGTTAACTTTAGTCATTTAATTTAATGAGCTAAAATTTGTTGTTAAAAATATTAAATATAAAAAACAAATAATTTTCATTTAACATGATATAAAAAATAAATGAAAACATACAAAAGTTGCATTAAAATTTTGTATTTGAAATATTAATGAAATTTAGAACATTCTCACAATTCTGAATCAAAGTCTTTTATAACGTAGAGTACTTTGAACTTTGTAAAGCATTTGAATACTTTTTCTTTGATAATAATTTTGTTTTATGTTAAAAAAAATTATTAAATTTTTTAAGACGTTAAAAAATGGTTTCAATGATTAATTAACACTTTTAATCAAAATTTCTGAAACATATTATTTAAGCTAATTCAATACTTAAAGACTTGAATTCCGAAATATGTACATCTTGAAAATTCAGAATAAGAATATTAAATCTACAAAAATCGTTACAAAAAATAATCTTAAACTAAATATTTGAAAGTTTTTTTCTTGATACATATTTTGTATCTGAAACAAAGAAATTAATATTTATTTTAACTGCTTATAATATTATTTCACAAAAAAAGAAACTTCTAACAATGAGCGTTTTCATTGGACTCTTGGATCTTTCCATAAAATATTCAGTAAAAAAACACTAAAGAAACAAAATCTTAGTATAAAATTTAGATGTTTAAGAATTTTATAATTTAAGCGCAATTTTATTTAAGAACATTTTTTTTAAAGCTGAAAACTTGGACTTTTAGATGTTTTAGTTGTTATTTTCGTAATTTAAACACTAAATTTGTAGGAATTATTTCGACGAAAATGTTTATTTTACCATCTGCATTTCTTGTACGAATCCTGTAAAAAACGAGTTTAACAAAAAGTTTAACAGACAGACGCCACAGAAAACGCAAATTATTAAGAGTTTTATTTTTTTATTAACAAAACCAATCCCTAAAAACAAGACAAGGTTATTTAAAATGAACTCAAATTTAATAATTAATTATATTTTTTTTATGCTCAATATTTGTTTGATTCACTTCCAGATTTTCACAATGACACTGTTCTTGTTCTTCCTCTCTTTTTGGGTCATCCTGGTTCTCAATGTTTTCGGTACTAATATTTATTATAACCTCACTCTTTCTAATAAGAAGTTGTTGTTGCCTTTTCATTTTTACTGTGAAAAAATATAGTTTTACCAAAAGAAACAAGATCAAAATGAGAATTATTAGGCGGATTATATCACAAATCAACTTCCACGCTTCAATAATATTCTGTTTATCATAGAAATCGAACCGACATCCATTTGGGTAAGGATCGTCGCAAACTTTTTTCACTGAATTGCTTCTCCTCCCACAACAGCTTTGTGGAAAGGGGATAGAGTAATCTTCTGGTCCATCCCATCCACAGCAATGGTTATCATATTGGAATCTGTCCATTTCTGGTGTGATAAATGACGACCGAAAAAATTTATAAACATCTTCATATGGCTTTTTGCTAAAAACAAAAACTATGTACAAAATAGTAACCGCAACATTTACCACCATTAGCTGGAAAAACATGTTGATTCATTATGACTTGGCTCATATAATACTTACAACTTGATATACCGTTGCCTGTTTTATAAAAGGAAGAACCAGCAATACCAACATTGAAAAAACGATGCAACTTCCACATCCTAAATAGTTGTACAAATTGTAATACGTATTAAAAACATACACCCAAATAATTGAAAAAATCTGAAAAATCCAAATGACTCTAGATGAACAAGAACTATTTTTTGAACTTACAATTAAGAGAACGCATAACGTATAAATTATTATATTCAATGTATACCAAATCTTCATTGTATTTCGTTTTTATAGAAAATTCCTTTTCATTGACAATAATTTTCAAAGCATTATTGATTAACTATTTTTTTTTTTTCGTAGAAGAAGTGAAGTGCTTGCAATAAATCCCTTTGACAATAAAAGATGTGAAACTAGTTTATTTTCCGACTTTTATAATTCCTATTCAGGTTGGGTTTCCATTCTGACTGATCTGAGCTCCATTCTGACCCAACATTTACTAAAATAAGTTGAATATTAAGTAATCTGCATAGAAAACAGATGTAAGATGTTTTAGAGAGCTGTTCTATGCATAATATGGCTAAATTTTTACAGAGTTCGTACAAAGGCTTAAGAGGGCTTATTGTTTATCATATGACTTAAAACAGGCTTATTTACTTACTGGAATTTTTGAAAAAGAAATGTGGCACATCATTTAAAGAAATCCCTAAAAATTCCTGAAAAATTTTAAGATTATTTGCAAGATCCAAAAACAAAATCTTCTTCAAAATCCTATCATAAACTTACAAAATCCATCAATTTCTAACATTCACTACAAAATTTAAATTCTTGTTTTTATTTTCTCTTCTTCCTTTATTTTAAAAATCCAAAAATCGTCTAATTTGAGAGATAATTTCACAAAATTTTATAAAAAATTTGAATTTTTTGAACATTTCCCAAGAACTATTTATTTATCTGGATTTTTATTTGATAAATTTTAAAAACAAAATTATCAAACGCCATATTTTCCCTCAAGAGAGAGCTGTCAGGCACAGTTTTTTTGTTCTTATATTAATAAAAGCCAAAGTTAAAGCTGTAATATTAACGTCAATGACATAATTCTGGATGAGTTATATTTCGAAATATCCAAAATAAGTATAAGACCGATCGCAAATATTAAATCAGGTTAGGAAATTGAATTTGACTTCCTAGATTGTCGAAAGTAATTTTGGAAACTATTTCCAATACAATCTATTTAACAAATTAAAATTTATTTTCAACGTTCAACTGTCTAGATTTTGCTTCTTTTATCTTTTGTTAAATATATCAAAATATATTTTTAATTTTAAAATTTAAATAAACCTAATAAAGTAATAAAATCAAGTACCTAAACTCAATGGAAGTTTCAAGAAAATACGATATTTTTGCGTTGAAAATAATTTGAAATCAATAAAGATACAAAGAATATTTTTTAAAAAATCCCTACTGTTTATAATTTTTACAAAATCCCATGGAAAATTTGCGAAATCCTTTGGAACGATTTTGGTTTTTAGGAAATCTGGCACACCATTTTGAGGAGTTGTTTGCCCCTCGGTTCTAAGCGACGACAGTGAAATTTAAGGTTTTCAAAACCTAAGCAAATTAAAACAAATTTCATGAAATGATGAATTTTAAAATACTTAAAATTCAAGATTGTTTCATGGTTTACCTTGAGATTGTTTGGAATTATTTAAAAAAAAATGTTTCTTTCACAACAGTTTTTCCGAGAAAAAAGAATTAATTTTTGTAGAAAGCCAGAATGAAAATTATCAAGAACTTTTTTTAATGGAACTCTCAAAATTAATTTAATGAGCTAAAAATATGTGTTGTAAAAATTTAAATATAAAAAACAAAAGTTAGTTAAATTTTGTTTTTTTTTTTTATATTAACGAAATCTAAAACATTTTTGCAATTCTGAATAAAAATATGTTAAAATGTATTTTATTGTACTTTGAACTTTGCATTTAAAATTTTGTAAGGAATCTTCAAACTTTTTCTTTAAAATTTCAAACATTTTTTTATAATGAAATTTAAATTTTCTTTTCTTAAAAAAAAAGAATCCTTTTTTAATAGTTTAATAAAAATTTTAAGACGTTTTATATTGACAACACAAATAAAAAGCTATTATTTTTTTTAAGCAAATGTAATTCTTAAAAGGATTAATAATAGAAATTTTGAACAAAAATCGTTACAAAAAATAATCTTAAATGGTTTTATATATATTTTCTTTAAAAAAATAATTTTGCTAAATAAAAACCAATTAACGAATACGATTTGTTAAAGCTTTATATCTAAGATACATATCTTATAATATATTTTTCTTTTGTTTGCTTATAATATAACACGTTTACTTTGGGTTGGTTTTGATTGTTAGTTTAAAAATATTTATTACCGTTGTAATTGGAACTTTTTTTAAAATTCACTTGAATCTTTCCCTAAAAACCTCAGAAAAGAGGTTGAAATCAATTAAAGGTGAATATCTTTTCGTGATTATATCGGATCAAAAGCAGAAGAAAAAAAATGACAATTAAAATATAATTATAATTTCTAAGCAATATATTTTATATTTTTTTCAAAAATAAACAAAAATTAATATGAAAGATAGTTTTTCAGAGCTAAGAATTCCTAATTATTCTTCTTCAAATCCGACCATTTTTAAATATATTTAATTCAGAGTCTAAAAATAGACAAAATATTTTTAAAAATAAAATAAGTTTTTGAATTAGATTAATTAAAAATAACACTGAAGATGAATGAACAAACAACTTTTTAATTTCAAAAAATAATGAAAAATATAAAGTAAACGTCATAATAAATTTTAAAAACAAACAACAAAATATGCAAGTCACAAACAACATTTTTTAAAACTCCAAATATTTTCATTCATTAAAAGTGGTATTGTATTTTTTGGAATCAATGCGAAAAATATATTCATAGGGATCAAATGATCAAAGAATAGTAGTGAAGATAAAGTTTTAAAATTAATATTCAGAAATTAAATTAAAATTCCGTACAAAACCTTAGAATTTTGAAAACAACATTTTAAAAAATATCCCAGATAAGAAACTTTATAGAAATTATGATTATTTAGATAAACAGAAGACTTTGAAATAGATAAAAAGCAAGAAAAAATATACTTAAAGATAAGAATTCTAAAGTTAATATTTTGGTGTATCACGGAAACTATTTCTGAAAACGTGAACAGAAACAAATACCCTCTAAATTTTACTGTATCAGATCGTCAATTGTTATTTTAGTAAAATCGCGATCCGTTTAATTCCCTTTAGACAAGAAATTCAAATATTAACTCATATCGTCGAAGAGATTATTTGTTTTATTGGTGAAGATCGTTTAAAATTAGTTTTCGAAGTAGAATAACATTCTGAAAACATTTTAACAATATTTTAAAATGTATTCAATGCTAAATGCAGGAAAAATAAGCTGAAGGACTTTTTTTTTTTATCAAATGAGCTTATTTTATAAAGAATTATTACAAACAAATTGAGATGAAACCTTATTTTTTTTTTTTTTTTTTCATAAAAATGTGTCTTTTTGATTTTTGATATTTTGACAGACAAAAGTCAAGGAATTTACAAAGCTAAAACCATTATGAACCCCCTATGATTGAAATTTAACAAATATTTTAAATTAAAGATAGTAAATCACAAATCGGAACAGAAGCTTATAAGATTATTAGAAATTAAATATTCAGCTTTAAGAAAGTTATCATATCTATTTTCAAATTCACAAATATTTTGTAAATTATTTTAATTATAATGAATTTTCTCTTTTCAGGAGTAATCTTTAAATCATTTCCACCAGTACTCCATCTTCATCTCATGCGTTTTCAATATGACCCAATTACAGACAGTTCAGTGAAGTTCAATGATCGTTTTGAATTCCTAGAACAAATCAATCTTGACCCTTACTTAGATCAAAAAGATCCCAAAAATCCAGCTATATACAAGCTCCATGCCGTTTTGGTTCATTCAGGGGACAATCATGGTGGTCATTATGTAGTCTACATAAATCCCATGGCCGACGGTAGATGGTGTAAGTTTGACGATGACGTGGTTTCCAGTTGTTCCAAAATGGAGGCAATAGAACATAATTACGGAGGAGTGGACGATGAGATGGCTATAAACGCTAAGCATTGCAGTAATGCTTATATGTTGGTTTACATTCGCACATCTGAGATTCCAATGGTTCTGGAACAAATCACACCTAGTGACATACCCGTCGAATTGACACAACGTCTCAACGAAGAGAAACGTTTAGAAGTGGCAAGGAGGAAGGAACGCACTGAAGCAAATCTTATGATCCATATTCATGTAATCCTCGAGGAAGTGTTTGAGTCACACGCAAGCCCAGAACTTTTCGACTTTGAACACTCCAACTACCATCAAATCCGTATGAAGAAATCGCAAACTGTAGAAGAGCTTTTGGGTACTCTGTCGCAAACTTTCAAAGTGGCTCAGAATAGAATGCGTATTTGGCCATTAGTTCCCCATCGCAATCAAGGACAAAAGTTTGCTCACTTTGATGCAAACGAGGACCTTCATAAGCAGCTTATAAATGTGGACTCGCCATGGTATATTTATGTGGAAATGTTGTGTCCAGATGTTGGCGGATTGTTACCATCTTTTGACAGGAAGAGAGATGTATTTATGTTCTTTAAGTGCTACGATCCAATCAAAAAATGTCTTACATACTTGGGTCATGGACAATATCAACTTGCAACTCGAGTCTGTGATTTAATTCCTCATATTAATAAAAGCTTAGGATTTGAGGCAACCACTGAATTAAGTGTATATGAAGAATGCCCATCGAATTCAGTGCAAAAAATTATTAATATGAATGACACTTTGGATAAAGTATTGACGCAATTATCCAGAGACAACTCAATTCAAGGTGTTATTTTAATATTCGAGAAAAAAATCGCTTTGAATAATTCGGACTCTGTTGACGGTTTTATAAGCAATCAACAGAATGTTGTTGTTCACCCGCAATTTAATCACCTAAAATTGGAATTACCAACAGTTGATCACTACTTCCGGGATTTATTACACAGGGTAGAAATTCTCTTCGTCGATAAGACCGTTGTCAACGATCCAGGGTGAGTTTTTGGATCGTTTTTTAACTCAGAACTTTTGATTGATTCTCTTGAAATGAATTCCTAGGTTTACATTGGAAATATCGAATCGATTGTCTTGTACTCAAATGGCGCAGGCTGTTGCCGAGAAAATTAACACAGATCCCAACCGAATCCAATTTTTCAAGTGTGTCGGGTAAGTAGTAATTAATAAAAATTTTGGCAAACAAGATTTTATTAGAGAATATTCTTACTCTTCGAAATATAAATTTTGGAAGTCTTTTATAATTAAACCCGACCTCCTTTAATTAATGCCATGGCATAAACATTAACTTTATTTCAAAAGACTACTTTACGATTTCTTCCCACATTCTAGTTTAAAAGTTTTGAAATGAATATTCGGTTCGAACAATAAATTAATTTTAAGTAAATTATGTTCGTAAATCTTCATTGTTTCCTGTATATTTTACTTTTACTTTTTTCTTACCTTACCTTTCCATAATTTGATAAATCATATTGAACTTAGTTAATTTTTAATAAACGATTACAACTAAATTGTGGTTTCTATAAATTATAATTTTAAACATTTCTAATCCAACAAATATTTTATAAACAATTTTTAATTAAATTTAATATATTATTTCACAATTTAAAGTTTTTATAATTATTTTATTTTTGGAGATTATTTTTGCTAGAACTTTTTATAGAATTTAAATTTTTGATATACAATATGGGTATCGTTAAACGGGGAATATTGAGAGGAGTGAAGTTTTTCCTGAATACAGTTTTAAATGAGTCCTCTTATTCTTTTAAAAAAACTTAATCCAGTAAATAAAACTTTCTAAAGATAATAAAAAAGAACCAATTGAGACTTTAAAAAACTAAAACTACTAAAAAATTAAGAAGAACAAAATAAAACTAGATCAAATCAAACAAATAACATAAAAGTAAATCAACAAATACAGAAATATAAAAAAATTCGAAATACAAATAAAGAAAATACAAGTAAAAAACAAAAGAACGAAGAATGAAACAAATACTAAAAACCATTAACAAAAAATAAAAACTGAAAATTCTATAAATAATTAAAACCAATAAAAAAAAATACAAACAACAAAATAAAACAAAAGTTAATTAAAATAAAATAAATACTAATTTCTTCAAAAATAAAAACAAACAAACCCATTTTATATAAACTAATAAATTAAATTTTAAAAAACGCGACATATACAGAGTTAAACGTAAAAGTAAATTAAAAAATATAACAACAAAAAATGTAATTAAAAAAAAAAAAAATTCTTGAAATAAACAAAAATCAAACAAAACCAACAGAAAAAAACACAACACAAAGTTAAACATAAAAATAAATTAAAAAAACAAAAATTTTAAATACTAAATAATTAAGCAAAAGAAAATAACAAATAATTTCTACAAAATAAAAAACAACAAAAGAAAATAAGAACAAACACTAATAAGTTAAAAAACAATACAAAGTCAAGTTAAACATTAATGTAAATCAAAAATATAAAGAAATAACAACAAGAACATTATAACAAATAAAAAAAATTGTTAATTATTAGTAAAATAAATAATCATTTATACAAAAAAACACAACCTATACAGAGTTAAAAATAAATCAAAAATAATAAAAACACAAAACCAAATATAACAAACAACAAGATTTAAATAAAAAAATAAATNAAAAAAAAATTTCTAAAAAAAAAAAAAAAAACAAAAAACAAACATAAAAATAATAAAACAAAATTTAATAAAAAATAATTAAGCAAAATAAAATAAATAATATTTCCAACAAAAAATTAAACAACATCTTTAATTTTAATACTATAATATAAAATATAATATAAAATAAAAAATAATATAAAATAAGTAAGCAAAATAAAATAAATAATATTTGCAACAACAAAAAACAAAAACAAAAAAACTTTTTTTTAAATTAAAAAACCCAAAAAAATAGGCAATAAATAATATTTTCTACAACAAAAAATCATACAAAACCAAAAGAAAAAAAAAACAAAGACTAATAAATTTAAAAACACAATACAAAGTTAAACATTAATGTAAATCAAAATTAAAAAAAAAAAAAAACCACTATATTTAAATTAATATACTTAATTATTGTAAATCAAATAATAATTTCTACAAAAAAAAAAAAAAAAAA
>JXPG01006876.1:44156-64702 GCA_001015175.1 Megaselia abdita | reverse complement strand
CAAATCCCGAACTCAAGCTGAGATCAAATTTTGANTTCTTCGTAACTCACATATATTTCTAATAGTTTCATGAAGAGAAAGAGAGTTAAACAATTCCAACAGTTACACGAAGTCGAACTGAACTATCGCCGAATCTCTTTTCGTTTGTAAAATTCATGACTATGTTGAGGAATTTAAACACTTTCATAGTTTTTGTTTTTATGAATCGCAAAATTCAACTCGAATTTTTAAGTTACTCTCACCTTAGCATATTTTATTCCGAAAAATCCCGAACTTAAATATTGATTTAAATATTTTCTTCGTAACTCACATATATTTCTAATAGTTTCACGAAGTCGAACAGAGCTAAACAATTCCAACAGTTTCACGAAGTCGAACTGAGCTAAAGCGAATACCTTTTCGTTTGTAAAATTCTTGACTATGTTGAGGAATTTAAACACTTTCTTAGTTTTTGTTTTTATGAATCGCAAAATTCAACTCGAATTTTTAAGTTACTCTCAGTTTAGCATATTTAATTCCGAAAAATCCCGAACTTAAATATTGATTAAAATATTTTCTTCGTAACTCACATATATTTCTAATAGTTTCACGAAGTCGAACAGAGCTAAACAATTCCAACAGTTTCACGAAGTCGAACTGAGCTAAAGCGAATATCTTTTCGTTTGTAAAATTCGTGATTTTGTCGAGGAATTTAAACACTTTCTTTAGTTAAAACAAATCCCGAACTCAAGCTGAGATCAAATTTGAATTTAAATATTTTCTTCGTAACTCGCATATATTTCCAACAGTTTCACGAAGTCGAACGCGAACTAGCTCCGAATCTCATTTAACTTGTAAAATTCGCGACTATGTTTACGAATTTAAACACTTTCTTAGTTTTTTTCATATAAATCTCAAAACTCAACATTTTTAATCAACTAAAACCAAACAAAATATTGTAACCACTTTCACATTAGTAAAATTTCACTTAAAACACCCAGTATACGAAGTCAGGGTAGTCAATGCATAAAACTAAAGTCCAGTTGAAAAGATCAAAATTAAAAGTAAGAAAAGAAATAAAGTATAAAAATATCCCTGCCCAAAATAGTTAATTTGTAATTGTTGTTCTTTTATGAATTGAAACCATTTTTTTAGTTCTTTTTTCCGTTATTTCGAAAATTAAAAAAGTTCTGAACAAAAATTTCATGCAACCGTCGTGAGATTTCATGCAACCAAAGGTTGTGTTTAGAGTTTAGAGAGAAGGAAAGCAGGAGGTAGGGGTTTTCGTTCCACAACGATTACAAAACATTTTACAAATTATAGGAAACAAAAAGTATATTATTTAAAAGCGATGGCGATGATGTTAACAAAAACAAAAAATGATGGTCGTCACTAATGTTTTTATTTCTATTTTACTAAATGTTATTGTTCGTTTTAGAGGTGCTCTTTCAATTGTTTTTATTTTTCATTTTTTTTTTTCAATATTCTCAAATCAAAATTTAGCTGTTCTCTTATTTTTTGTTTGTTATCTTCGTTTTTTTTTTACAAGAACTTAAAAAATAAATGAATTTCAAAATCATAACTGGGACCGAAATCGAAACTATTTGTAAACTTATCTCTTAGACTATAGGGGGCGCCATAGGCTGTCTTAAAATTGAGTATCAAAGAAAATCGATTGTGGCGTCTTCTATTTTTCAAACAAATCATTGGGAGTAATTGAGTTCTTTTCGTATTGTTAGTTTGTTTTGTTTCCAATCATCGATTTTGTACTATCTTGCGCTCTTTGGATTACATTTCAACGAAAATCCGTTTCAAGAAATTGGATAAATATTCTTTTTTTTTTTCTTTTTCAAAAAATCGTAACAAAAAAATTAGTATCAAAATCTTTGGAAACATTTTGCATTCAACAAAACTATTCACATTCACGAAACCTGTCCATCGTGTCCACCACCGATTTTCAATGATATCAAAGTCTCGATAACCGATAACTTTTCCCACTCCCGTTTATATTCTGTACAAGGAAACGGAAGGATTTTGTCAAATATCAGAATATTTCTTGCATTTTCTTTTTAACATTCAATTAATGTACAGTATAAAATATTTAGTGCATGTCTTAAGATTACCTTAAGTTGATCTTCCGGAAACTTTACATAGTGGAAGGTCTCTTATATTGTTTACAAAGTATGCAGATTCAGAATATGTAATTTGTTTTTTTGACTTTTCCTTGCTATATGTACAGTTTAGCAATTATTTTTTCTTAATTAATAATATAGGAATGTAAATTCGAATCGTTTTACTTTATCAGCTTGCTATTTTTCATTTTCTTTTTATACACTTATGGTCTATGGTAATCTAAATCTAGATATTATTTTCATTCTTCGAAAAAATAACTCAATTATATTATGTTTTATATGTGATTGGAGAGAGAGTTTTTTCTTCAAAAGGTTTGGCAGGGTTTGGTATTATGCAGTAAAAACTTGTTGCTTGAAGCTGTAAAAATGTTTATAATGGGCAAACAAGACAAAAATTCAGATGAAACACCCTGTTAGTAATATTTGCATTTGGAATACATTTTGAAGCTTTTTCGTCTGAAGTCGATAGACTCCCAGTAACAAATTAGCTTTCTTTAAGATTTCTAAAAGAATATTTTCGAAGCAAAAACTAGTTTAAATGCAGTTATTTTTAAAAGTTCTTTAAGAAGTGTAAAAGATTTCTTGAAACATTCTCTTGAAAGTCGTCTGAGAGAAAGCAATAATATTTCTTTAATACCTCTTAACTAAACTTCTAGATGGCTTTAAATTTTCTTTTAAAAAGAGTGAAATAATGACTGACTTTCAGTAAACAATTAGCTTTCTTTAAGATTTCTTCGAAGTCTTTTCGAAGAATTGAAGTTGTCTAAAAGAGTTCTTATTAAAACTTCTTTAAGAAAAGTTAAGAACACTTTCAGATTTCTAAATCCGTTGAAAAAAATATTTAAGAAACAATCGTTCTCACAGATAACCGATTCCTTTCTTAAAGAAATCTTTGATACATCTTTTAAAAGAAAATATTCTTCTTAAATATTCTTTAAGAAGTCTAAAAGATTTCTTAAAAAATTCTTTTTAACGTCTGAAGTTGTTAGTTATTGTTCAATCTATTATTCTTAAAGTGATGTAAAGAGAGCTTTCAGAAAACAATAATATTTCTTTTAAGTAAACTTCTAGATGAAGTCTAAAAGACTTCTTGAAGCATTCTTTTGAACGACTCAAGTTGTTAGAATTATTTTTAAATCTATTAGAATTTTGCTTTTAATATTCTTAAAGTTATTTAGAGAGAGCTTTCAGAAAACAATAATATTTCTTTAATACCTCTTAAGTAAACTTCTAGATGGCTTTACATTTTCTAAGATATTTTTAAATTGTTTTTATATGACTGACTATAAACAATTTCCTTTCTTTAAGATTTCTAAAAGAAGTCTTTTCGAAGAATACAACAGTTTAAAAGAAGTCTTATCTCTTCGAAAATCTACTTTAAGAAGTTTGAATAATCTCTTTAGTCGTCTGAAAGAGTTCTTTTTAAAACTTCTTTAGGAAGGGTTAAGAACACTTTCAGATTTCTAAATTCTTTGAAAAGAATTCTTGAAGAAACAATAACTTGTTCTTACAGACACCCAATTTCTTTCTCTAAGAAATATTTAATACATCTTAAAGAATCTTCTTAAATATTCTTTAAGAAGTCTAAACGAATTATTTTTCAATCTATTAAATTTTTTTTTTACTATTCTTAAAGTTATCTAGAGAGAGTTTTTATCTAGATGATTTTAAATATTCTTTAAAAGAAAGTAAAGAGAGATATTTTTTTAAATTGTTTTTTTATAACTTTAAAATTTCTGAAAGAAGTCTTTTCGAAGAAAACACAAGTTTAAATAAAGTTGGAATAATTTCTTTCTTCGCGCTGAAGTTGTCTAAAAGAGTTCTTTTAAAACTTTTTTAGGAAGGCTTCTTTAAAGATTTCTTGAAACATTCCTAAGAACGTCTGAAGTTGTTTTCAATCTTCTAAAAGTGATCTAAAGAGAGCTTTCAGAAAACAATAATATTTTTTTAAAACCTCTTAAGTAAACTTCTAAAATTATTTTAAATTTTTTTTATTTGACTGACTCCCAGTAAACAATTTGCTTTCTTTAAGATTTCTAAGAGAAGTCTTTTCGAAGAAAAATCAAGTTTGGAAGCTGAAGTTGTCTAAAAGAGTTCTATTTAAAACTTCTTTAAGAAAGGTTAAGAAGACTTTCATATTTATGAATTCAACAACTATTATTCTTTAAGAAATCTTAAATACAACTTTTGAAAGAAATCAGTGTTATAAAAGAATTCTTGTTTCTTATTAAATATTCTTCAAAAAGTCTAAAAGATTTCTTGAAACATTCTTTTAAACATCTGAAGTTATCTATTAGAATTCTTTTTCAATATTCTTAAAAGCAGTTTGAAGAATAATCTTGAGAGAGCTTTCAGAAAACAATAATACTTATTTAATACCTCTTAAGTAAACTTCTAGATGACTTTAAATTTTCTTTTAAAAAGATAGGATAATTTAAAATTAGTTTTATAAGACTGACAAGTACGAAATGAGAAAAATAAGTTTTAAAACTTAAAAGTTTCCATTTCCATATCACGCGACAAATTTAAAAGAAAATTCGTTGAAGATTTATTTATTTGAAAGTTGAAATATCCGGGAGGACTGGCCTCGCTTTTATTTGTTTGCAATATACCAATATTTAAAGATCGATTTTCTCGAGTTTCGTAGAAGATATTTAAATTCTGAAAATAGAAAAAGAATTCTTAAGACTCTAGAGTTCATTATGTGATGATTTTTCGCTTGCTTAGAGAAGAATAATTCAATAACTCTCAAAAAACACTTTTCTAAGACGAGAAGTCTTTAAGATTTCTAAATCCCGACAAATATTACAATTCTTTTCAAAGAATTCTTTAAGAACTCTTTCTTCTTTTCTACAGAAAAGTACAAAATAAGAAAACAATGTTTTCTTAAACGAGTGTTGTGTTACCTATGTAGGGTATTTCGTCTCAGTGGAAAACATCAGAATCCGAAAGTTTGAATATCTATGGTTTGTATATGCTATTAGTAATATTTGCAGGTTGAAAGCTTTTTCTTGCTCTGGTAGGGTGTTTTGTCTCAGTGGAAAACATCAGAATCCGAAAGTTTGAACATCTATGGTTTATATATGGTAAAAGTGTTTATGATGGTCACACAAAACTGAAATTTTGATGTTATATTTCTCAATGTTTAACATTGTAAAAGTATTTATAATGGACAAATAAGACAAGATATTTTTCGTAATTTTGATTACAGGAAATTTGTTGCTTCTTAACTTGAAAGAGTTCTGTAAGTATAAAACTTGCAGTTGTTGATAATTCTTGAATACATCTCAAGAACCGTAATTTCTTTAAAATTATTTTGTGATGTTTGACCAATGTAAGCTTTCTCGCAGTTATTGTGTGTGCGAAGCTAATGATGAAATACAAAAATTAATTTTTATAGTGTTTAATTTCAGGATTCTTACATATTTATGAAAATGAATCCAATGATGTTTCGCCAATGCAAAAATACTATGCGAGCGAAGCGAAACCGATTAATAAATCTGTTCCGTTGTGCATTTCAGATATAAATTCAAAACCCAAACCAAAACCTTTTTGAAAAACTATAAACTCTTTTCATTATCACAATAAGGAACTGAGTAAATTAAAAAAAAGTCATAAGAAAAAATGACGAAAAAATGAAATTTTACAATTTTTATATTTTCTGTGGGATTATGTCCTTTACATTGCTTTGTATGAAAAGCAAATAAAATAATTATACTTTGTTCATTTTTATTATGTGGAAGTAAATTCAAATAGAATATAATATACGTTTTTTTCCTCATCGATCTTCATTTAATAATATATAATTCTTTATAATTTAATTTTATAATGATAATTATTTTATGAGATTTTAGTTATTTTGATTTAGTTGTTTAGTTTGTCCTTCATTTTTTAAATTTACTTTTTCTTTTTGATTAAATTTGAATCGAATCGAAGAGAATCGAATACAAATAAAGACAAAAACCAAGAGTTTTAACTTTATCATAAGTACTTATTTAATATTTTCCAAATTCTATATTCTATCATATATTTGCTACATAATAATTTATGTACATTTAACCCAAATGTTATGTGTGTGATGCGCAATTTTCAACAATAAAAAAATATTTTATTATTATTATTATTTTTTGATTTGATTTCATTATTATTTTTATTATTATTTTCATCTTCTATAATTTATTGTTAAGTGCTAATTATTTCATGTGTGTCATAGTTTTTTTTTCTCTAAATAATTGCATGAAATACCCTGTATCCTCTATTTTTTTTTTGTTTAAATATATATTTGTTTCTCTGCAATTATATATCTTAAGAAGGCGACTAGATTCTTTTTTCTTAAACTTTTCATTTTCATTAATTAATTGTATAAAAAGCATTTTTTTCTTCCTTGTATAATATTTTATCAAATATTATTTTTCGATTTCTTAATCATCGTCTACTCGAAAAAAAACTGATTTTCTACGATTACCGTTAGTCCATTTAATTGTTTATAAAAATATGGGTTTACTTGATAAGTTTTTTGTGTTCATCACTTTTTCAAGTTATTTTATTTTATTTTAAATTTTTAAAAAGTTTTTCATTACAAAAACAAAAGTCAAAATCAAAAAGTGCAAAAAAATATATGTATAACAAAGCTCCTATTTTGTTTTAAATTTAGTTATTTATTTATTATTTGTTGTTGCTGATGACTAATTCCGTTCCTGTTCTGAAGACAGTGCGGGGTCAATTAAATAGTTTATAGATACCTATCACAGCCTGTTTTGGCCGACCACCCGCTCGTCTTTGGTGATTTCTGTCTGAGAAATTGGAAATTATAGAAAGGGAAAGTGTGCACGATGGATATCCTATATATAAGTTGATGGTCTAATATAAATTAGGGGCAGGTTGGTGGTTTAAAGGGTTTTTTTTATAGGTTGAAATATTAATTTAAATATAAATGGTTGTTAAATTTTAGAAATTCAAAAAATATTACAAAATTCTTTAAAAGGAATACAAAAATTAAAAAAAACTAGCTCTCCTGGTGGGAGTTGAACTCAGATCTTTAGGACGAAATTGTGTAACACTCTGAGGAGTTTCATGAGGAAATTATTCAGAGTTGAATTTATAATTTTAAGACTCAAACTAATTTGTCAAAATTGTTTGTCTCATGTTAAATTGGCTCACTTGGCTTGAGTTGAACTCAAACACTTAGCTTGACTTTGGTTTGTCATAATTTTATGTTTCATGGAAAAAATAATACACTTCGTGAGATTTGATCTCGATTCTTCAACGTAAGCCTTAGCAAGATTTATCAAAAAAAAATTCCATTAAGCAAATTAGCTCACTTGGTGAGAGTTGAACCTAAGACTTAAGCGTAAGTCTCATAATTTTTTGTTCATAATCTTCACTTAATAAGATTTAAACCGAAAACTTCAGCGTGAGCATCAAAAAAGAGTCTTAAGCTTGAGCCACGTAAAATTTGTTATAATTTTTTTTAATGAAATAATTAGCTCTACTGATGAGAGTTGAACTCAAACCTTTATGGTGAGAAATATGGGTCATCTTTTTTGTTTCGTGGTAATGTTCACTTGGTGAGAGTTGAACCGAAATCATATAAGTTCGAGTTTTGTCAAATTTCTTTTAGCTCTTCTGATGAGAGTTGAACTCAAACATTTAGAGTGAGAAATCTTTTTTGTTTCATAAAAGTGATGAAAGCTGAACTCAAATCTTAAGAGTCTCCTGTGACCAATGTTCACCGTTTTTTTTTCTTAAACTCTTCTGATGAGACTTAAACTCAACTCTTTAGAGTGAGAAAAATGTGTCACATTTGTTTCATAAAAATGTTAGCTCATTTGGTAAGAGTTGAACTCGCTTAAGTCTACAAATTTGACATAATGTTTTTATATTAATGAATTAGCTCTACTGATGAGAGTTTTCAAGATTTTAGCGTGAGTTTCAGAAGAACGGCCCTTCTTTTTAGGTTCATTTTAGCTACCTTGCTGATAATTGAACCCAAGTCTTAATCGTGAACCTCTGACAAATTTTTCACATTGAAGAGACTTCAATTTAAAATGGGTCATCTTTTTTGTTTAATGAAAATATAACTCTACTAATGAGAGTTGAACTCAAAACCTTAAGGTTGAGTCTTTTGCATTAATTCTTTTAAATTGGCTGATAAGACTCTACTGATGAGAGTTGAATTCAAACCCTTTAAAGTGAGAAAAATTGGATGGAATTTCTAAAAATGTTATTTGTGAGAGTTGAGCCCAAATCTTAAGGATAAGCTTCGACAAATTTGCCATACTTTTTTGAAATGAACAAATTAGATCCACTGATGAGAGTTGAACTCAAACATTTAGAGTGATAAAAATGGAAATATTGTTTCTCTCACGATCTTAATCAGGAACCTCTTAAAAAATTGTTTGTATGAATTAACTCTTCTGATGAGAGTTGAACTCAAATCGTAAGCTTGAGCATCGACAAATTTGTCATTTTTGTATGATCAAATTTATTCTATTGATGAGAGTTGAAATTAAATTTTGAGAATCTGATAAATTTGTTATATTTTGTTAGAATTCACAAATTTGCTCTAGTGATGAGAGTTGAACTCAAACTTTTAGAGTTAGAAGAATGGGTCATCATAAGAATTTTAACTCTACTAACGAGAGTTGAACTCAAATCTTAAGAATGAGCCTCTTACAAATATACACCATATTTTTTTATGAATTAGCTTTTTTGATGAGAGTTGAACTTAAATCTTAAGAATGAGCTCTACCTTCACTTTTTTAAAATGAACAGATTTGCTCTACTGGTGAGAGTTGAACTCAAATCTTAAGAATGAGCCTCTTACAAATATACACCATATTTTTTTATGAATTAGCTTTTTTGATGAGAGTTGAACTTAAATCTTAAGAATGAGCTCTACCTTCACTTTTTTAAAATGAACAGATTTGCTCTACTGGTGAGAGTTGAACTCAAATCTTAAGAATGAGCCTCTTACAAATATACACCATATTTTTTTATGAATTAGCTTTTTTGATGAGAGTTGAACTTAAATCTTAAGAATGAGCTCTACCTTCACTTTTTTAAAATGAACAGATTTGCTCTACTGGTGAGAGTTGAACTCAAATCTTAAGAATGAGCCTCTTACAAATATACACCATATTTTTTTATGAATTAGCTTTTTTGATGAGAGTTGAACTTAAATCTTAAGAATGAGCTCTACCTTCACTTTTTTAAAATGAACAGATTTGCTCTACTGGTGAGAGTTGAACTCAAATCTTAAGAATGAGCCTCTTACAAATATACACCATATTTTTTTATGAATTAGCTTTTTTGATGAGAGTTGAACTTAAATCTTAAGAATGAGCTCTACCTTCACTTTTTTAAAATGAACAGATTTGCTCTACTGGTGAGAGTTGAACTCAAATCTTAAGAATGAGCCTCTTACAAATATACACCATATTTTTTTATGAATTAGCTTTTTTGATGAGAGTTGAACTTAAATCTTAAGAATGAGCTCTACCTTCACTTTTTTAAAATGAACAGATTTGCTCTACTGGTGAGAGTTGAACTCAAATCTTAAGAATGAGCCTCTTACAAATATACACCATATTTTTTTATGAATTAGCTTTTTTGATGAGAGTTGAACTTAAATCTTAAGAATGAGCTATACTTTCACTTTTTTAAAATGAACAGATTTGCTCTACTGGTGAGAGTTGAACTCAAACATTTAGAGTAAGAAAAACGGGTCATCTTCTTTGTTAACTTGATGAGAGTTGAACTCAAATCATAAGAACGAGCCTCTTGAACCTAAATCTTTAGCTTGAGCTTTGACAAATTTGTCAATATTTTGAATTGCAAATCAGCTCTACTGCTGAAAGTTGAATTGCAAATTTTAGCTCACTTGGTGAGAGTTGAACTCAAATCGAAAGCTTAGGCCTCGAAAAATTTGCCATATCTTTTTTTAAATGAAAAGATTAGCTCTACTGATGACAATTGAAAACCTAATCATGAAAAAATGTTTGAATAAATCAGCTCCCCTGATGAGAGTTGCACTCAAACCTTTAGAGTGAAAAAATGTGTTTTACTTTTGTTTTATGAAAATGTTATCTCTTTTGGCGAGAGTTGAACACAAATAGTAAGCTTGAGTCACGACAAATGTTTCAATTTTGTTTTAATGAATACTAGCTCTACTGTTGGGAGTTGAACTCAAGCATTTAGAGTGAGAAATCTTTTTTGTTTCACAAACATTTTAGCTCACTTGCTGAGAAATGAACCAAAAAAAAAAGCTCTTCTGATGAGAGTTGAACCCAAACCTATAGTGTGGGTTAAAAATGAAATTAAAAATAATTTAGGAAAAAGCAAAAAAAACCTTTCAACCACCAAAGCCTC
Organism: Megaselia abdita; assembly: GCA_001015175.1. Classification (NCBI taxonomy): domain Eukaryota; kingdom Metazoa; phylum Arthropoda; class Insecta; order Diptera; family Phoridae; genus Megaselia; species Megaselia abdita. The sequence goes on along the minus strand of JXPG01006876.1, from coordinate 54,221 downwards.
CCCCCTACTTCAGCTAGTACCTAATGTTAATTAGTTATGTTGTTCGATAATGTTTTATAATGAAGTTTAGCTAAAAAGAATTTTTAAATATATAATATATATTTTTAAGTATATAAATTATGTTTTTTTTTGTTTTGTAAAGTTTTTTTTAATTCTTCTTGTGTTTTAATAATCATTATCATTACCGCAATTCGCTTTTTGTTTTGTTTACAAAATGAAATATAGAAAGAGAAGTCGTCTAAACTTAGTATATGTTTTTTTTTTGTATTATTTTGTGAGTTTTTTTTTTTTCTTTGAAAGAGTAAAATTTCTAAAAGATTAGTATAAAGACTTCCTACAATCGTTTGCTTAGTATGCGAGTAAATAATATTTTGTTTTCTTTCTCTTTGCCTGTATATCTTTACTATATCCTCTGTACAACTAAAATGGTTATTTCTATAGGGATAACGACTGGTTTTGCTTGTTTTCACGTTTTATTTTTCCTTTTCTTTTTTTTCATTTTATCACACGGTGGGGTTTTTCCTTATAGTACGGTTATCCTTTTAACTAAGTACTATTCGATTCAGAATGACTAGAAACTTAGAATATGAAAACTATAAACGAAACTGAAAAGTTGTATTTTATTTATGTTTTGTTTAATTTTGTGGTTGTCTTTAGGAATTATTAAGGGGAGATTAGAATTAAGACTTGTGGATGGATGTCATGTCAAATCGGATGGTTTTTAATTATATTTTTTGGGAGTTTTTTTTTCAAAATATAAAAGATTTGTTAATGTTCAAATCACACTGAAAACGGTTTTTTTTTCTACAAGGTTCAAATCTTACTGAAAACTGTTTTTTCTTCAACAATGGTAGTTGAATGTTCTGAGATCGAAGCTCACAGATATCTGGTTTTCTTTTTTCTTCGAGATTTACCCAAATTTGATGGAAATCTGGGTTTGAAACTCACTAAAAGCGCATTTTTTGGGTTTCTGCTTTTTCGATTATTCTCAGTTAAAGACTTATTGAAAGTTTAAAACTCATTGATAGCAGTTTTTTCAAGTAATTTCTTTTCTTTTTTCTAGTAAGAAAGAAAGTAAGCTGCCTCATATTCTGAGATCGAAGCTCAATTTTCACTTTTTTCTAGAATGTTGTCTTGGAAACGAAACAAATATATCGTAGTTTAAAACTCATTGATAGCAGTTTTTTAAAAGCAATTTTTTCTTTTTTCTAGTAAGAAATATCAAGTAAGTAAGTTGCCTCATATTCTGAGTTTAAAAATCACTTTTTTCAAAAGTGTTATTTTGAAAACCAAACAAATATTCTGAGTTCAAAGCTCATATATACTATATATATAACTGATAGCAGTTTTTTTAAAGTAATTTCTTTTCTTTTTTTTAGTAAGAACGATGAAGTAAACTGTCTCATATTCTGAGTTCAAAGCTTACTTTTCACTTTTTTCTAAAATGATGTTTTGGAAACTAAACAAATATTCGTAGTTTAAAACTCACTGATAGCAGTTTTTTTTAAAGCAATTTCCTTTCTTTTTTCTAGTAAGAAAAGTGAAGTAAGTAAACTGTTTCATGTTCTGAGTTCAAAGCTCACTTTTTTTAAAAGTGTTATTTTGAAAACCAAACAAATATTCGTAGTTTAAAACTCACTGATAGCAGTTTTTTTTAAAGCAATTTTCTTTCTTTTTTCTAGTAAGAAAAGTGAAGTAAGTAAACTGTTTCATGTTCTGAGTTCAAAGCTCACTTTTTTCAAAGGTGTTATTTTGAAAACCAAACAAATATTCTGAGTTCAAAGCTCACTAATAGCAGTTTTTTTTTTTATTAATACATCTTTTTTAAATAAGAAAGTTGAAGTAAGTAAACTGCATCATATTCTGAGTTCAAAGCTCACTTTTTTCAAAAATGTTGTTTTGGAAACGAAACAAATATTCGAAGTTCAAAGTTCACTGACAACAGTTATTTTGTTTTCCCTTCAAAGCTCAGTTTTACTCTTTTCAAAAATTTTGTTTTGGAAACCAAACAAATATTCGTAGTTCAAAGCTTTTTTTTAATTAACACCTCTTTTTTTAGTAAAAAAGTTAAAGTAAGTAAACTGCCGCATATTCTGAGTTCAAGCTCCCTTTTTTCTAAAATGTTATTTGGAAACCAAACAAATATTCTAAGTTCAAAGCTCACTAATAGTAGTTTTTTTTAATTAAAACCTCTTTTTTAATAATAAAATTGAACTAAGTAAACTGCTTCATATTCTGCGTTCAAAGCTCCCTTTTTTCTAAAATGTTGCTTTGGAAACGAAGCAAATATTCCTAGTTCAAAGCTCACTGATAGCAGTTTTATTTGTATTACTCCCTCTTTTTTTATTAAGAAAGATAAAATTAAGCTACCTCATATTCTGAGTTCAAAGCTCACTGATATCAGTTTTTTTTTAATTTCTCCCTCTTTTTTTTAGTAAGAAAGTTGAAGAAAGTAAACTGCCTTATATTCTGAGTTCAAAGCTCACTTTTTTCTAAAATGTTGTCTTGGAAACCCAACAAATATTTGTAGTTCAAAGCTCACTGATAGCTGTTTTTTTAAAGTAATTTCCTTTCTTTTTTTTTAGTAAAAAAAGTGAAGTAAACTGCCTCATATTCTGAGTTCAAAGCTCAGTTTTACTCTTTTCAAATGTTGTTTTGGAAACCAAACAAATATTTTGAGTTCAAAGCTCACTAATAGCAGTTTTTTTTACTCCTTCTTTTTAAATATCTTTTTTTTTGCGCTTCAATATTTAAAAAATATTATTATTCTGAGTTCAAAACTCAAAGAGAGTTGGAATTTTGTATATCTTTTTCATTAACCTTGATGTTTTATTCAATAACCGTTTTTAATGTCTTAAAAAACACCAAAATTAATACAAATTTTAAGAAATATTTTGAAATAAGAAAAAAAGGGAAACTCCCAATAATAAAATATGTTTCAAGAAAATTTTCTTAAAATTACAGCTATTTATAGTCTCTTATTTTTCTGTCACAAACAGCAATTTAATGTAAATTGTAAAGATTTGAATATTTTTTCAATGATAAATTTATTCAAGTGGAAATTTATATTCTCAACTCAATAGCCAATCATAATTGTTAGGACGACGACGTCCCATCCACAACAAAAGGTGTTAGGATAGAAGAGATTGTGAAATAAAATATAATGTATAACAATAGAAAACTGTCCGTTATGTGTTATGTGTGAAAATTGGTCCTTCAGGGGTATATTTGAATACAGTTTTTGAAAAGTATTTTTTTTTTTTTATTTTTCAATGAAATTGAAATAAGCCAATTGAAGAAGAACTGAAACCTTATGCAAACAATAAGAAAATAAAGAATAATGAAAAACAAAAATGTTTTGTATGTTTTTTATGTTAATGTATTTGTTTTTTTCTTTTTTATATTGGTACTTTGTTTTATTATTTCCATTATTATATATTATATATTTATTATTTTAATCATAGAGTATTTATAATAATTTGTTGTATTCATTTTATTATTATCTTTACAAATATATAGTTTTTTTGCAAAGCAAAGTGAAAATTTTCTAAATATTTCTTATGTATTTTTTTTTGTGGTTTTTTTTTTTGTATAATACATTCCTAAAAGGAATATATAATATATACAAATTTTTCAATAATCTATCGGACGATTTATACCTTTCTTTATATATTTATACAATAAAAATAGTAATTGTTGTTTTTATATATATATTTGTAGAGTGAAAGACGCTACTATCTAGCTTCCTGTTTTTTGTTCATTATAATTATATTCTTATTTTGTGTGGTTTTCCTAAGTTAAATGCAAAAGTTAAATTAAAATAAATATAAACAAATTCACTAAAATTGATATGAAAAAATAAAGTGAAAAGAAACGACAAAACATCTATATTTCTCTCTGAATTCTGTTTTTTTTTCTGGAGTTTTCTTTTTCTTGTTTTTTTTTCTAAGTTTTAAAGAAGTGTCCTTTTTTTGTTTAGTATTTGGTTTAGTATTTATGTCTCCGACTGTTTATTGTAACCAATAAAAATCAGCCGTTTCTCTTAGCCAATAGGAAGGGTCTTTATTTTGTTCTTTCTGCTATGAGATTTATAGATTCGATTTTATTTATCGAATTTGTTATGCTGTTTATTGTAATTTGGATTGTAACCAATAAACAATAGTCTTGTCTCTAAGCCAATAAGAATGGTCTTTATTTTGTTTTTTCTACTCATGGATTTATAGAGAGAGCGCGAGAGATTCGGCTTTATTTATGTCTTCGACATAGGATTTGTTATGCTGTTAATTATAACCAATAAGAACACCATTTCTATAAGCCAATAGGAACGGTCTTTTATTCATAGCGAGAAAGCGAGAGATTCGGCTTTATTTTGGTCTTAGGCATCAAAACTGTTATGGTGTTTATTGTAACTAATAAAAACAGCCATTTCTATAAGCCAATATTAACGGTCTTTATTTTATTTTCTCTACTCATGAGATTCATAGCGAGAGAGCGAGAGATTCGGTTTTATTTTGGTCTTCGGCATCGAAACTGTTATGGTGTTTATTGTAACCAATCACAATCAGCAATTTCTCTAAGTCTTTATTTTCTTCTCACAGCTCATAGAAAGAAGAACGGGCCAGAGATTCGCCTTTATTTTTGTCTCCAACATCGAATATGTTATACTGTTTATTGTAACCAATAAAAAACAGCCATAAGGAAACCAAGAGTTCATAGAAAGAAGAAAGAGCGAGAGACTCGATTTTATTTATGTCTTCGACATCGAATTTGTTATGCTGTTTATTGTAACCAATAAAGAATTGCCATTTCTATAAGCCGATAAGAACGATCTTTATTTTATTCTCTCTAGTCATAGAAAGAAGAAAAAGCTAGAGGTTTGATTTTATTTATGTTTTCGATATCGAACTTGTTACACAGCTTATTGTAACCAATAAAAAACTGCCATTTCTATAAACCAATAGGAACTGTCTTTATTTTATTCTCTCTAACCATCGAGCGAAAGATTTGGCTTTTTTTTGAAATTATGTTTCAAAATGTTTCGAAGATATTTGAGTGAATAACAGCGAAATCTCATTTTCCATTCATCATGTTTTTCTCCAAAGACGTGTGTCGATGAATTCAAACATTATCTTGAGTTAGCTATACTCAAAGAAATATCTCTAATTTTTAGTGGATACAAAATTTGGTTACAATATCAAAATATAATTGTTATATACAAATATATGTTCGTTAAATATTTAAATATATTCATCGCGTTCATATATGTATACAACGTCTATATTATGAACCGATTCGAAAACATGAATGTAGAAGACTAACAAATATTACTTAATGTTTGTTGAACACTTTAAATTATGTAGCCTGCACAAGGAATATGTACTCTATACATTCAAAAATATGAAGAAGTAAAATACATTATTAATATGCAAGACACATAACAAATATGTACGACACTCAATTATGTACCATATTTTGATCAGTTCTTAACACGCATTTATTACATATTTGAGTGTGTAAATTACTCATTGAAATATGTGGAATGTTGACCATAATTAAAATGTGTAAGATTGTGTGCATCCTGAACAGAATATGCACTGCACAATTCAAATATGTAACCCACTTGAAACAATATGTAATCTCTTGATCATTAAAATGTGTAGAACACTTATTATAAATATGTTCTACTCATTTTTTTTTGTCAGTGTATTTATAGATATTGGAAACCTATTCATAAATAAGAAAATAGCGAACATCTGATACTGGAGCCAATCAGAAACAAGCAGAATTCTTTGAACCAATAGGAAATCGTTAAATTTTGGATGATTCCAATTAACGAGGGTGAGTCCATACTTCAAATACTTCCATTTTGCGAGTGTTTTCACATTTCCTTTAAAGGAGAACATTAAATAGTTCCAATTAACGAGGGTGAAACAAAAAAAACATGACATTTCTTTAAAAACTCGAAAAAAATCTTCCAAGAAATTGATAGAGGATAAAGATATTCAATAACAATTTCTAGAAACAAGTCGAAAAAAGATGATATTTATTTTCCCTATTTTAAAATAGTAGTTATAACGACACTTTACACACGCGGAAAATGAAACAAAAGGACAACACCGAATTTGACACCAAGCCACATTTACTTTTTACAAACGAACTGTACATTTTATAAAATTTTTACTTTTATATATAATATATATTTTTAAAAAGTCAAAATGACTCACAGCCCATTTGTTTAATGTTTCATTTTTTAATAATTTCCATTATCATCTTCATAATTTTTGTGTTTTTTTTTTTACTTTTTTTTTGTTTTGTTTTTAAACATCGAAAATTTAACTAAAAGAAATACGTTTTGTTGGTTTTGTGAAACTTAAACCGAAGAAATTTTATTTGATTTATCTTCAGGAAAAATATGAATGTTTTGTCAGTCTTTTCAGAGTTATTCCTTATTCCCGATATTGTTGTAATATTTACAAACTAAGTTGGCGATTTTTTGTTTTTTCAGTAAGTGTAGAACGATATTTTGTACATTTTTTTTCTTGATTAAATAATATTGTTTGTTAATAATTTTTTAATAATAATAATAATAAATTAATAAAAAAGAGTTAGAGTGAGAATATTATAATAATTAATCTATTCAATCATTTTTTTTGAAGAAGCGTTTTTCTTGTTCTCTCTAAATTACTAAAATTAATTCTAACTACTAGAAATTAAAAAGTATTTTTAGCGGGCGTTTTTTTTTTGTTTCAAATTTTAAAAATATAACAAATTTTATTTAAAGAAAAGATAAACTTAACAATTTTTTAAGCCCGCATATTTAAATTCGTTTTTTATGTTTATATTTAGGTTTTTTTCTCCTTCTGTTTGTTCAATTGTAATCCTCCTTTTTCAAAACGGCTATTTTCTTTAATATTTTGTGTTTTTCTTTTTTTTTGTAAAAAATGCTCAATTTTCCAGATGAAGGTTGGTCTTTCGCAGTCTGTGGTTATTTCAACAATTATTTTTTGTGATTTTCTTTAAGTACAAAGTTATTTTTTCATCTTCAATAATATTTTTTAACAAAATAACAATTGTTTTTTTTTTCGGTAATAATTTATAAAAATTTTGGCAAACTTTTATTCTCTATTTTTTGTTTTAATTTAATTATTTATTATTGAATAATGTAGAATTTTTCGATATCGACGATGTTTATCTGGAATGGTAAAAGGATTTTATTATTATTTTTTTTTTTGTTAAATTTTTAGATAAATATATTTTTTGTGGAGATTTTGGGAAAGAATTCAGATAAAAAGATTTGGAATATGAAACAGTTTCTATGAGTTATTAAATTTTCGTGGTTCAACATTTGAAAAAGTTTCCTGAAGCTAAGTTTAAAAGCAGCCAAAGCCAAAGTACATTGAAAATAATTTAGGAGTTTTTCCTACCGATGATTTAATAAATTTTGTAGTAAGAAAATCACCTAAAAATTGAGTATGGTATAAAAAAAAAATTAGACAAAGTAGGCGTTTATTTTGAAGAAATTCTACACACACTATTTTGAATTGGTAAAAAATAGTGTTACCGTTAAAAAAGTTTTTTTTTTTAATTTACTTGTTCTCATTTATTATTTAAACATTGTGAAATTAAACAAAAAAATTCAGAACTAAAAAAAATACATTTTCTTAAAACATAAAAAATAATATATTTTCTTAAAGCATGAAAATACATTTTTTCTTTAATTTTATGATTTTTTTGTTTATTTTACAGTAAATTAGAACAAGTATTTTTTAAAAACATAAAAATCAATTATTTTTTTAAATTATTTTTTTAAATTTATGTTAATTTTGTTTAAAGGTATCCATGTTTTGAAGAATATTTAAAAAATAGCAAATACAAATTTTGAAAATCGAAGAAAACTTTTAAATCAATTTAGAATCAAAATGTTTAAAAAACACAAGACAGTTTCAAAATAAGAAATTTTAATTTTTTAGAACATGAAAATAAATATTTTTATTAAATTATAGATAACCCATTAATTTTTAAATGATTGGAGTTAAAAATATTTATTTTTAATTACTTGTTTTCAATATATATTTAAAAATTGTAAAATTGAGAAAAAAATATCATAATTAAAAAACAAAAACAAAATAATTAATTTTTTTATTTTTCGTAAAGTTTATAATTTTGTTTTGCAATTTTACAATTTTTAAATATAAAATTAGAACAAGTATTTTTTAAAAACCTGTGTGTTTTAATTAAATATATAACTTTTTGTGTTTTTAAATATATAATTTTAATTTAATTTAAAAATCCATAATAATTTCAAAATAGAAAGTATAAAATTTTAAAATTAATTTCAAAAAATTTTTAGACAAACAAATTGAAAAAAAAACAGTTTAATAATAAGTAATTCTAATATTTAAAAAACATGAAAATAATTATATAGATAACCTATTAGTTTTTAGATTATTTGAATTAAAAATATGGATTTTTTTTAAAATACTTGTTCTCATTATATATTTAAGAATTGAATTATTAAACAAGTAAGAATAAAATAAAACAGAAATAATAATTTTCTAAAAACATGAAAATTCATTATTTTCTAAAATTTTACAATTTTTAAATATGAGAACAAGTATTTTCTTAAAACATGAGAACGAACCTATTGTTTTTTTTTTAATTTTTTACTTTTTTTTCAATTTTGTAATTTTTAAATAAATAATTTAATATTAAAATTATTATTTATATGGATCCATATTTTGAAAAATATTTATCCTAATCAAAATGTTTAAAAATATAGAATTCTGATATTTTATAAGAAGGAAAATAAATATTTAAATTAAATTATAGATAACTTATTAATTTCAAGATGACTTTTCAATTTTTAAATATAAATGAGACCACGTATTTTCTTAAAATAAAAAAATCCAAAATTTTACAATTTTTAAACATATAATTTTATTTTGAAAACTATTTTTAGAACAACAAATACAAATTTTAAGAATTAAAAAAATCTCTTCAATTAATTTTCAAAAATATTGTTAAATATAGATTTTCAAAATATGAAAAGTATTTTTTAAATTTTATTTATATTTTTTTTAATAGTTATCCTAATCAACTTGTTTACAAATAATAAGATTCTAATATGAAAAAAAAAATATTTGTATTATTTTAAAGATAATTAATTTCAAGATGATTGGAATTCAAAATTTTTTTTTAAATACTTGTTCGCATTATTGTAAAATTAAACAAGAAATACAACAAAAATGATTTTCTAAAAACATGCACATTTATTATGTATTTAATTTGTTTTTGTTTATTTTACAATTTTTAAATATATAATTTGATTTAATGTTAATTTATTATGTATTTAATTTGTTTTTGTTTATTTTACAATTTTTAAATATATAATTTGATTTAATGTTAATTTATTATGTATTTAATTTGTTTTTGTTTATTTTACAATTTTTAAATATATAATTTGATTTAATGTTAATTTATTATGTATTTAATTTGTTTTTGTTTATTTTACAATTTTTAAATATATAATTTGATTTAATGTTAATTTATTATGTATTTAATTTGTTTTTGTTTATTTTACAATTTTTAAATATATAATTTGATTTAATGTTAATTTATTATGTATTTAATTTGTTTTTGTTTATTTTACAATTTTTAAATATATAATTTGATTTAATGTTAATTTATTATGTATTTAATTTGTTTTTGTTTATTTTACAATTTTTAAATATATAATTTGATTTAATGTTAATTTATTATGTATTTAATTTGTTTTTGTTTATTTTACAATTTTTAAATATATAATTTGATTTAATGTTAATTTATTATGTATTTAATTTGTTTTTGTTTATTTTACAATTTTTAAATATATAATTTGATTTAATGTTAATTTATTATGTATTTAATTTGTTTTTGTTTATTTTACAATTTTTAAATATATAATTTGATTTAATGTTAATTTATTATGTATTTAATTTGTTTTTGTTTATTTTATAATTTTTAAATATATAATTTGATTTAATGTTAATTTTTTTTTTCAAATATTGAATCAAAAAAAAAAAAAAA
>JXPG01006876.1:21526-43994 GCA_001015175.1 Megaselia abdita | reverse complement strand
AAAAAAAAAAAAAAAAACATTTCAAAAATAAATATAGTTTTTCAAAAAATAAAAAAAATAAACTGATTTTAACTTTGGTTTAAATCAATATTTATTGTAATCAAAATGTTTAAAAATATAAAATTATAATATTTAAAAAATATTTTTTTTAAATTTATTTAAAAAATAAAAAAATAAGTTTTAGTAATATTTAAAAAACATGTTTCTATAAATTAAACATGGAATGTGACATTATTATAATTTTTTAAGAATATGGATTTTAACAAATATTCTAGTATATTTTAGAAATAATAAAACAAAAATATAAATATAAACTTCAAGTATTAAAAAAATGGAATATAAATTTAAAATAAAATCTTGGATCTAAAAACTGTCAAAATTAAATACAAAGTTTTATCTTCTAAAACATTAAATGAATATTTGAAAATAAAAATTCTAAATTATAAAATTCTGAAAATAAATAAAAACAAATCATAAAATTTTAAGACAAAATAAAAATTTATGTAATATTTAATTATTTATCTTATTGTATAAAGTTCTAAAGTTTAAAATTTTTAAAGAAACAAAAAATCAAATGTTTGATTAGTTATAAAAAATCTGTAATTTCAAATTAAATAAAACATTAACAAATTTTAATAAATTTTTAATAGATATTCATAATAAAACTGGTGCTACTTTATATTAATAATTAAACATTAATTGTGATTTTGAGTTTTAAAACAAGTTCTAGTTTCAAAGCTGAAATGAATGAAATTCGTTGTTTCTTAATTACTAAGAGTTTTTGTTTTTTAGTTTTTGTTGTAATTAATTAAGATGAAATTTATTTCAATTTAATTTCTAAAAAAATTATAATTTTTTATTTTAATTTTAAAAAATTATTTCATTTATCTGTATTTAATTTTTGTTGATATCAAGGTGTAGATTTTATATTAAGGAATGTTTGCTTTCTAGTGGTTTAGTCTCCAAAACACATAAAAGAAAAATTCCGATGTGGGCACTGAAGATCGAACTCAGAGTCGTCAGAGTGGAAGGCAAGAGATCAATATGAACAANTTAAATGAATATTTGAAAATAAAAATTCTAAATTATAAAATTCTGAAAATAAATAAAAACAAATCATAAAATTTTAAGACAAAATAAAAATTTATGTAATATTTAATTATTTATCTTATTGTATAAAGTTCTAAAGTTTAAAATTTTTAAAGAAACAAAAAATCAAATGTTTGATTAGTTATAAAAAATCTGTAATTTCAAATTAAATAAAACATTAACAAATTTTAATAAATTTTTAATAGATATTCATAATAAAACTGGTGCTACTTTATATTAATAATTAAACATTAATTGTGATTTTGAGTTTTAAAACAAGTTCTAGTTTCAAAGCTGAAATGAATGAAATTCGTTGTTTCTTAATTACTAAGAGTTTTTGTTTTTTAGTTTTTGTTGTAATTAATTAAGATGAAATTTATTTCAATTTAATTTCTAAAAAAATTATAATTTTTTATTTTAATTTTAAAAAATTATTTCATTTATCTGTATTTAATTTTTGTTGATATCAAGGTGTAGATTTTATATTAAGGAATGTTTGCTTTCTAGTGGTTTAGTCTCCAAAACACATAAAAGAAAAATTCCGATGTGCGCACTGAGGATCGAATTCAGAGTTGTCAGAGTGGAAGGCGAGAATGTAACTGGTTTTGAAAGTTACAAATTCAAGATATCTTTAGAAAAGCCAGTCTTGAAATACACACGCCAACTAGGATCACTTAATATCATTTCGTATGCACTCGTGAGATTTTTGTAGCTGCTTTTGAATGTTTCGTGCGAGGCTTTGGACCCTTCTTCAGTCTTTGTATATTTGATGTCATTCAGTCCCATACAAAATTTTAATAATTTGTATTTTATAGAAAAATTTATATTTATATTTATTTTATATTAAGGAATGTTTGCTTTCTAGTGGTTTAGTCTCCAAAACACATAAAAGAAAAATTCCGATGTGCGCACTGAGGATCGAACTCAGAGTTGTCAGAGTGGAAGGTGAGAATCAACTTTTTTTGTTTGCCGGAAAAGAGCATTTCGCTCGAGCTCGTGAAACATTTGTAAATACTTTTGAGTGTTTTGTGCCAGGGAGAGGACCCTTCTTCAGTCTTTGTACATTTACTGTCAGTTTCGTCAGATCAGCCTAATACAAAATGTTCGTCTTTGATTTTCAGTCTTTATCTCAGGCTTTCGTCTCTTCTTCAGTCTGTCGGTCTGAACAATTTTTCAGCATAACAAATATTTTTTAAGAGTATCTAAAAGAAGAATACGTCAGACTTTGTTTCCAGTCTCTCAGTGTTCAGTCTTTCTCCAATCCCTGAAGATACTGACATTTTCCAGTCTTTGTACAAATTAAGTGTTTTGTGCCTCATATATGATTTTAATTCCCATGCACGAGTCTATGACTTTTATAATTCGAGACATAAAAGTCCTTCTTTCATGATCTTATTTCTTTGAATATCTGACACCAAATTTATATCAGATCACTTAGAAGTACACATTTTAAAACATGTATTATATTCATAATATATGTATAATATATTCATAATAGATGCATAATTTATGTTTAATTAGTGTTTATACGTGTATTATATATACAATATGATTTTTCATGGGAACTTCTTTAAAATTAATAGCTTTTCCAATTAAATAAAACACTAAATATAAAACAAGAATAAAATAAAATAAAAAATCAAAGTTAAAACTCACCTGGTATATAAACATTAGCATTCAATTTGAGGAACTCCTGTTGTTAATAGGGTCTATTAGCATCTTTTGGCCGCTTTAATTGAACTTTCAGTCTTTTCATGCCAATCTGAAAGCCATTCATTGCTTGAATAGCCGCTTGAGCACTGGTAGGATTATCAAATGAAACGAAACCTATATAGAAGAAAAACAGTAATTAATTTGAAAAGTTTCTTCTCTCGAGAAAGCAAAAAAGGTTAATTGAAATTTACCAAAACATTTGCTTTGATTTGTTGCACGATCGATAAAAACTTTCGAACTGATAACAGTACCAAATGGTAGGAACATTTGCATTAGTTCAGCATCACCAAATTCCTGTGGTAGATGATAGATAAATAAGTTGCAACCCTCTGGTCCGGATACTGAGCATCCTGAATTTAACATCATAAAATCTTTAAGTTTTTTTTTTGTGTGTTTTGTGTTTACATTGTTGAAATCGAAAGAATGAATAAAAAAGAAGAGAAGAAAAAGATTTTTTGTTTTAAATATATATATTTTTCACATTTAAGTTTGTATTTTTTTTTTTGGTTTTTATTTAAGTTAGTCAGTTAGTTTAGTTTGGTAAGTTCGTTCAATGAACATAATTTTCCTTGTAAATGATGGAGAATATCGAAAAAAGGTAAATATTAATAGCAAGAAACTTTCGGAAATCTCTTTGTTTTACTTTGGGTTTCCGTTTTCGTCTTTTTCCCATTTATTTTAATATTCTTTTGATGAAGTTAGTTACTGTGAACGGATGAGCTACTGTTATGAGTAACTAATGAGATACTGGGATGGTTGTTCTATGGTTTACGTTAACTTGGCTGAATGTTTTTTTTTCTCAAAGCTGAAAGGTGTGGGGTTTTTGTTCTTTAAAAAAAGGAATGTTTGGTTTTAGTGCTTTTTTTTAGGTACTTTAGTTTTCCCTCTTTGAATAGAGTCAGTAATGAGCTGTCTGATTTTTTAACACAATACTTCTTCTTAAGAAATCACAACTTCTTTAAGAAATATAAATTGTTTTTATTTTTTTAAAAGAAGACTTCTTAAAGAATTCTTTTAAAATAATGGTAATATTTGTCGAGACTTAGAAATATTAAAGACTTCTAATCTGAGAAAAGTATTGTTTGAGAGCTTTAATAAAACATTCTTTTCTAAGCAAGCAAACAATCGTCTATAAGAAATCTATCAAAAGAAAAAAGAAACAACATTTTTTTTGCTCATACTGGACTCAAGAGTTGTAAGAATAATTTTTCTGTTTTCAGAATTCAAATATCTTATCGAGAAAATCGAACCAGTCCTCCCGGATATGTCAACTTTCAAATAAGTACTCTTCAACGAATAAAATTTTTCGTTTAAATTTGTATCGTTATCATCTAGAATCATCATCTAGAAGTTTAATTAAGAGGGATTAAGTCTAACTTCAGACTTTCAAAAGAATGTTTCAAGAAATCTCGTAGACTTCTTGAAGAATATTAACGAACAAAATTGCAAATTAGAAATCTGAAAGTGTTCTAAACCCTTCTTAAAGAAATTTTAAAAAGAATTCTTTTAGGCAGCTTCAGCGCAAATGAAGTAATTATTCCAACTTCTTTAAGACTTTTTAAGACACTTTTGTGAAGAAATAAGACTTCGTTTAGACTTTTTTTCTTCGAAAATACTTCTTTTAGAAATCTTAAAGAAAGGAAATTGTTTAGTGGGTTATAGGTACTTCGGGACTACTTCTCATTTTGTGTTACATATTAGGAATCATAGAGTATGCATTTTCCATAAGTTGCCCCTACGCCTTTCCTTGTATTTCCTAAATTGTGATTAGAAGACGAAGACCTCAAACTTGAGAATTGAATAATATTTTCTTAACTAAAATTTTAAAAACTTGAAATGGAAGCTTTTAATCCAGACTGACGGAAAAAGCGAATACATAAAGTTATTTAAAGAAAAAAAAAACCCCTATAAAAACACATTGTATAGGCATGAAATGCTTTTGAACTAATAGTGAAATTTACTAGTATTTGTATTAAAATGCATTATCTGGATTTGAACCCATGTCTAAATGAAAAACTAGACTACTAGCTTTGTTAGTAATATTTACTAAAAAAATTATAGCTATTTCTTGACTGGTATTTTTTATTATTAATACTAATAAAATATTTTGCTAGTATACCATTACAAGAGTTGTTTTTTTTACTATTCATGGAAATTAATACTTATTAAATATGTGCTACTTTTTGCTATCACTTTTATAGTAATTTTATATATTTATACCCTAGAAAAACCATAGATATTTCTTTCGGAATCTGATGTTTTCCACTTCAGCCGAAGTACCCTGTTAGTAATATTTGCACTGAGAAAGTTCTTTGAAGCTTTTATTTATTGTTTCGTTTCAGTGGAAAATATAAGACTCCGAAAGTTTTCCTATATATTATTTGTGTATATTTATAGGAAATCTTACTACAAAATAAAAGTGATAGTAAATTTTTACTAATAATTTACTACTTACGTAGTGACTTTTACTAAATAAAACAGGGATTTTCGATATAGTACAATATACTACACGCTAAGATCTACTCCAACTTTTATAGTAAATGTTACTACTTTATTTTTTCTATGAGGATGTCGTTATTGTCTCTAGTTGGTTCTCACGATATCGTGATGACATCTTCATGTCTTCCAACGAATCTTGGCAATAATACAAAGCTAAAAGTTGTTTTGTTCTGAAAAAGTTTTGGTAGACTTTTGTCATTGTATTATATCACAAATGATATATAATAGAGATATCATTACAATATCGTGGGGATAAACACTGAAACCATAAATTCGTTCAAGTAAGGATTATTCGCTTTTATGGTTTATGAAACCTCAAACCCGAAAAGAAAAGTATGAGCCTATCACTTTTATTGCTTTTTATTTATAGAAAATCTTACTACAAAATAATAGTAATAGTAAATTTTACTATATAAGACATAGCTTTTTACTAAATATAGTACAATTTACTACACGCTACAACTTTTGTAGTTTTATTGAAACGAATTTTCCGTAGAGAAAGTGAGAAAGTTTCTGTAGACCTTTGACATTGTATTAGCTCAAAATTATTGGGTGGTGATATTATAGAGATATCATCATGATATCGTGAGGACAAAAACTGAGACAATGATAGTATGAATTCGTTGAAGTATATAAATTTTCCTTCATCGTTTTTGAAACGTCATTGCATTAAATCACAAATGATATCATAAAGATATCATCTCGAAATCATGAGAATAAAACCACAACCTTTTATTTCTGTAGACTTTTATCATTGTATTATATCACAAATAATACCATAGATATATCATCACGATATTTTGGGGACAAAAACAGAGACAATGATGAATTCTCTTTCATCATTAATGAAACCTCATTGCATTAAATTACAAATAAGACCATAGAGATATCATCGCGATATCGTTGAAGTATATAAATTCTCTTTCATCGTTTATGAAACCTCATTGCATTAAATCAAAAAAATAATACCAAAGAGATATCATAACGATATTGTGAGTACTAAAACTGAGACAATTAGTTGAATTAGTTGAAATTCTTTTATGAAACCTCAAACCCGAAAAGAAGAGTATGAGCCTATCGCTTTTATTGTAATTTTATTTTTAGGAACTCTTACTACAAAATAATAGTAATAGTAAGTTTTACTACATAAGACAAAGCTTTTCACTAAATATAGTAGAATTTACTACACGCTAAGATCTGCTACAACTTTTGCATTTATTTTTTCTGGGAGGATATCATTATTGTCTTAGTTTTTGTTCCCACGATATCGTGATGACATCTCCATGATTGTGTATCTTCCAGCGAACTTTCTGTCTGACATAGTTTCTGTAGACTTTTATCATTGTATTAGCGCAAAATCTTTAGGTAATACACAAATATATCATCACGATATCGTGGGGACAAAAACTTAGACAATGATAGTATAAATTCGGTCAAGTATGAATTCTCTTTCATCCTTTTTGAAACCTCATTGCATTAAATCACTAATGATATCATAAGGATATCATCTCGAAATCATTGGAATAAAACCTCAACCTTTTATTTCTCAGAAAGTGTCTGTAGACTTTGTATTATATCACAAATAATACCATAGAGATATCATCACGAAATCGTGAGGACTAAAACTGAGACAATATTAGCATGAATTCTTTCATCTTTTACGAAACCTCAACCTTTTAGTAATGAGAATATGCCTGTAGACTTTAATCATTGCATTAAATCACAAATGATATCATAGAGATATCTTCACGAAATCGTGTTGACAAAAACTGAGACAATATTAGCCTGAATTCTTTCATCTTTTACGAAACCTCAACCTTTTACTTATGAGAATATGCCTGTAGACTTTAATCATTGCATTAAATCACAAATGATATCATAGAGATATCTTCACGAAATCGTGGGGACAAAAACTGAGACAATGACAGTATTCATTCCCTTTTCACAGTTTATGAAACTTTAAACTCAAAAAAGAAAAGTAAGGAGCCAAGTAAACCATTAACAACCACCTTGCCAGCTGAGAAATAGACAATAATCTGGAGAGTATAAAAGCAAGAGCACTAATAAATCTACATAGAAAACAGTATCCACTTTGTATGTTCAACAAGAGATTATATTTACAACAATATGAACAGAAAATATAAATAAAAGGATACAAAAACATTCGAAATAGTAATGACAACAAGGATATTTATGGATATAAAAGTAGAGGACATCATGCACAAACATAACTACAATAAACAATAACAATACTACACTTAAATATATAAATATGAATTTTTGTTCTTCGCTTTACAACTTAAAAAAGAAAAATGTAAAAAAAAGCAAAGAAAAAAAAATTGATGATAAAAAATATAAATGGAACATAAAAAGTATTTTTCATCAGTTTTTTGTTTCTTTTGTATTTTCTCATATTTTATTGTTCATGCTATAAATTCATCTGATATATTGTAAATACATTTTATATATATATGTTTTGTATTGATGTACTATAAAGGTTTTGTGCTTTTATTTTTTGTGTTTCTTTTTTTTTTGTACAGCTCTAGAAGTTGAAGATTGAAAGTTGTCTCAAAGTGATTTTCGATAACAAAATTTTAAATTGGAAAAATGCAAACGAAAAATTAGGAGGGCAATGAATCTGAAATGGCTTTTATGGAGACAACTACATTTTTCTAATGAATTTTCTAACAAAAGCAAAATGTGTTTGATATTGGATTCGGTTACTGAATTTTAATAGGTTTCTAGATTGCTTTTATATTGGATGGATTTTCATTTTTATTTTATTGCTATTTTATTTGAAAATATTAATGCATACATTTTCATTTCACGGATGTTTGTTTAAATGTTGATCCTTTTTGGATTTTTGGTGGATACATATGGATTTAATTGAGCATAAAACATGATCTTCTATAATTAAAGCCTCAACGACTTAAATCACGAACTCTAGTCAAAAAAGAAGAATGGACATTTAGGTTTTTATGTATTTTTTGGAATATTTTAGCAGTTTAAAGAACGAATAAAAAGTGTGGAAAAGAAATTTACAGAAAAAAAACTATAAAATTTAATGAAAAGTATCTTCGTAAATTGCTTTAGTTCTTTTTTTTTATTAGAGTTCGTGGCTTAAGTCTTTTTATTCAATTATAGGAGAAACTTAAGAAACAAACTTTAGTTTAAATTTTTTTTTTTTTTCGAACTATGGTTGAAGTTATATTGGAGAGACGAGGTAAACTACATGATCCATAATTTTGAATCTTTAAAATTACTACTTTTTTTTAGTAAAAATGCCTGAAAAAAAATATAATGATGGTATATCAACTATTAGTAAAACTTACTACATTTATGCAAAATTTACTACTATTTGTAGTAGTAAGTTTGAACGCATTACTGAATGAAAACTAAAATTTCGCTCAGTAATATTTACTAAAAAATATTAATTTAAGCTATTTCTGGATTAGCAATTTTTCCTATTAATAGAAATGAACACTATCAAATATTTTTATTTAGTAGTAAATTTTACTTCAACAGATGAGTCATTTTTACTAATAATAGAAAATCTTACTAAGCTGAATTCGTTACTAAAACTTTAATTACTTGGTAGTAAAATTGTAAAAATTCTTGCTATCGTTTTTATAGTAAATTTATCTATTTATAGAAAATCGTAAATTTTACAATTAATTTACTACTTACGTAGTGAATTTTAAATCAGTGATTTTTACTAAATGTAGTAAAATTCACTACACTCTAAGATCTTTTAAAAGCTTTGTAGTAAATTTTCGAGCACTGAAAATAAGACAATTAAAATATATGGATTATTTTCAGATCGCTTTAAGATTTCACCATTTCTAGAAAACTTTGTAATAAAGTAATTCAATAAAATCAACATTAAATCCGAGAATCCAAAGGTATATAGCAATAAATGTTCAAATAGAAAGCAAAACTATGCAAATACACCACAATACAAATAACAGATGATAACGCCCAAATTTTTCAGCGAAACGAAAAAGTTTTCCAACCGAATGGAAAAAAACCAATCCAAACACTTGAATATGGAAACAGTGATGCATTTCCATCCATCTTCCCTTTAGTTTTACCCCTTTTCATCTTCTCTTCGGTTCTTGTTATTCGTTCGTTTCAAGTCAATAGCCGAATTTACAACAACTTACCTTCCCTAGGTGTAGGCGCAACAGCAGCTGGAATTGGGGCTGGTATCGGTGCCGGAAATTGTCCATAAACTGCTGGAAATGCTGTGTATTAAATAATTTTGTATTTTTTTTATGTTTTCATCATGTTGCATACGGTTTATAGTATAACTCATTATAATATTTTATTTATTTTTACAAAACATTTATCAAAAACATTTAACAGAGAAAACGCATAAATAAAATAAACAGAAACCAACCAAAAACCAGAAATTATAAAAAAAAAAAAAAAACAATTTTACAACATTTAACAATTAAAAACATTCATATTACAAAGAATAATATATAATATATAGAGTTGGACAGTGAACGAGGGAGTGAGATATTGTATTCTGCGGGTGGTCTGGCTTTTGGTTCAATGTGTATACGTTGCTACATAAAAAGGGTTAACAAATATATTTAATTTCATCATCATGATGATGATCGTCATCAGTTGGTTTCAGGCAATTCGATTTTTGTTGCAAACAACAAAAAATTTAATTTATTTTCACCGGTATTACAGAAGATTTGGCAGTGGAAATTGACTTGTAAATGGATGTATTATTTTCTACTCCAAATTGCTTGATTTTGGAAACAACATTTAATTTAGCGAAACTCCGAACTTATCTAGGATTTTCGGTTTGGGTTTTAGATAAAATTGACTTGAAACTCATCCTGAAAGAAGGAAATACGTGAATTCAAATTAGCTCCTAAATTTATATTAATATATATGTATATTTTTTTATTATATATATATTTTCGTTCTACTCTAAATTGTTTGATTTTGGAAACTACATTCAATTTAGAGAAGCTCCGAACTTATCTAGGATTTTCGTTTGGTTTTTAGATGAAATAAACTTGAAACTCATCCTGAAAGTAGGAAGTACGTGAATTCAAATTAGCTCCTAAATTTATATTAAAGAAAAGAAAATTTGACAGTGGAGACTAACTTTATTTGTATTTTATTTGTGGTGGTCTTGTGAATGTATATATTATTGTTTTCTTAATTATATATATACATTTTTGTATTTCAAATAATTTTGTTCTACTCTAAATTGCTTGATTTTGGAGACGACTTTTAATTTAGCGAAACTCCAAACTTATCTAAGATTTATTAGATTCAATTTACTTGAAAGTCATCCTGAAAGTAAGAAACAAGTAAATTCAACTTAGCACCTAAATTTATATTAATATATATATTTTTATTTTATTATGTATATATATTTATTTTATTATATATATATTCATTTTTTTATTTCAAATAATTTTGTTCTACTCTAAATTGTTTGATTTTGCAAACTATATTTAATTTAGCGAAGCTCCGAACTTATCTAAGATTTTTGGTTTAGTTATTAGATAAAATGGACTTGAAACTCATCCTGAAAGTAGGAAATAAGTGAATTCAACTTAGCTCCTAAATTTATATTAAAGAAAAGACAATTTGATAGTGGAGACTAACTTTATTTGTATTTTATTTGTGGTGGTCTTGTGAATGTATATATTATTGTTTTCTTAATTATATATATACATTTTTGTATTTCAAATAATTTTGTTCTACTCTAAATTGCTTGATTTTGGAGACGACTTTTAATTTGGCGAAACTCCAAACTTATCTAAGATTTATTAGATTCAATTTACTTGAAAGTCATCCTGAAAGTAAGAAACAAGTAAATTCAACTTAGCACCTAAATTTATATTAATATATATATTTTTATTTTATTATATATATTTTTGTTCTACTCTAAATGGTTTGATTTTGGAAACTATATTTAATTTAGCGAAGCTCCGAACTTATCTACGATTTTTGGTTTAGTTATTAGATAAAATGGACTTGAAACTCATCCTGAAAGTAGGAAATAAGTGAATTCAACTTAGCTCCTAAATTTATATTAAAGAAAAGACAATTTGATAGTGGAGACTAACTT
The DNA here is from genome assembly GCA_001015175.1 of Megaselia abdita. NCBI lineage: Eukaryota > Metazoa > Arthropoda > Insecta > Diptera > Phoridae > Megaselia > Megaselia abdita. The sequence continues at coordinate 32,590 of JXPG01006876.1, read as the reverse complement.
TATTTGTATTTTATTTGTGGTGGTCTTGTGAATGTATATATTATTGTTTTCTTAATTATATATATACATTTTTGTATTTCAAATAATTTTGTTCTACTCTAAATTGTTTGATTTTGCAAACTATATTTAATTTAGCGAAGCTCCGAACTTATCTAAGATTTTTGGTTTAGTTATTAGATAAAATGGACTTGAAACTCATCCTGAAAGTAGGAAATAAGTGAATTCAACTTAGCTCCTAAATTTATATTAAAGAAAAGACAATTTGATAGTGGAGACTAACTTTATTTGTATTTTATTTGTGGTGGTCTTGTGAATGTATATATTATTGTTTTCTTAATTATATATATACATTTTTGTATTTCAAATAATTTTGTTCTACTCTAAATTGCTTGATTTTGGAGACGACTTTTAATTTAGCGAAACTCCGAACTTATATAAGATTTATTAGATACAATTTACTTGAACGTCATCCTGAAAGTAGGAAGNGAAACTCCAAACTTATCTAAGATTTATTAGATACAATTTACTTGAAAGTCATTTTGAAAGTAAGAAACAAGTAAATTCAACTTAGCACCTAAATTTATATTAATATATATATTTTTGTTCTACCCTAAATTGTTTGATTTTGGTTTCAATATATTTTGATTTTATTAGATATAAATTTTTTTGTATCATATAAAAAAATTGTAGAGTTTTTTCTTTCAAAATTTTACATTCTGCTGTAAAAATTATCTAGGAATTTCGGTTGAGTTCCTAGATAAAATGGACTTGAAACTCATCCTGAAAGTAGGAAATACGTGAATTCATCTTCATCCACCGCTATGCGAGGCGGGCGAGTGAAGAACGAGATACAACCATGAATTGTATCAATTGTACCAGCAAGCCGACATTGTCAGGAAGCTGCGGACAAAGCGCTTAGAATGCTGGCTGGTCATGTGCAGAGAATGGAAGAAAGTGTACCAGTAAGAAAAGTCTTCTCTACAAACCCTATTGGATATCGAAGACAAAGAAGACCTCGTACTAACCACCTGGTTACACATCATCATTACAAGAGACACTAAAGCGATTGGTGTCAGCAACTGGAGGACCACAGCAAACTACCGATGTGTCGGGATAACAGTGATTAATCAAGCGGAATATGCCTGAAGGTTTCGTCGCTGGAAAACTAAAGTAAGTGAATTCAACTTAGCTCCTAAATTTATAATATACTAAAGAAAACAAATTTTACGAAAGATTTGGTTGGAAGTAGAGATAAACTTGGTTTGAATATTATCTGTGGTGGTTTTGAAAATGGATGTATTATTTTTGTCTTATTTCATAAAGTTTGAAATCTTTATAAATGAAATAGAATACATTTTATTTATCAAAGCTCCAAATAAATCTGAAAAACTAAATCCTCGAAGTGACTTATTTCAAGTTGTAGTGTTTTTCTAGAAAGCTATGTCTTTCTTTTAAAATTATATTTTATTCGTTGGAATTAACATTTGATTTTATCTAGAATTTGGGGTTTATTTCCTTGATAAAATTGACTTTAAACTCATCCTGAAAGTATGAAATACGGAAGATTTGCACCTGGAGACTAACTTGGTTTATATAATGGCTTTCTAGATGGATATATTATTTTTGTATATATAAATAATTTTCATATAGTTTTGTTCTATTCTAAATAGCTTGATTTTGGAGACTTTTATATATGTAAAAAGTCTACGTTTTATTTAGCAAAGCCCCAAACCAATCTGAATAAATAAATCCTCGAAATGAAACTTTTTTGAAAATGTAGAGCTTTTCTAGAAAGCTATGTCTGTCTTTCTTTAAAAATTGAATAAAAGCATATTGATTAAATGAGGTTCAGTCCATTATATATCTATTGATTTCGGTTTAGTTCTTAGATAAAATTGACTTCAAACTCATCCTGAAAGTAGGAAATAAGTAAATTCATCTTAGCTTGGCACTGGAGCCTTAACTTGCTTTATTAATGGCCTTGTTATTGAAAAAAAAATATGTATGCATTTTTATTTCATATAATTTAGCTCTACTCTAAATCTTAGAACACTTTATAAATATAAATACTACATTGAATTTAACAACACTCAAAACTAATCCTCGAAATGATACTTATATTAAAGAGTTTTTCTTGAAAGCTATGTCTTTCTTTTAAAATTGAACAAAAGCATATTGATTAAATGAGGTTCAGTCCATTATATATCTATTGATTTCGGTTTAGTTCTTAGATAAAATTGACTTCAAACTCATCCTGAAAGTAGGAAATAAGTAAATTCATCTTAGCTTGGCACTGGAGCCTTAACTTGCTTTATTAATGGCCTTGTTATTGAAAAAAAAATATGTATGCATTTTTATTTCATATAATTTAGCTCTACTCTAAATCTTAGAACACTTTATAAATATAAATACTACATTGAATTTAACAACACTCAAAACTAATCCTCGAAATGATACTTATATTAAAGAGTTTTTCTTGAAAGCTATGTCTTTCTTTTAAAATTGAACAAAAGCATATTGATTAAATGAGGTTCAGTCCATTATATATCTATTGATTTCGGTTTAGTTCTTAGATAAAATTGACTTGAAACTCATCCTGAAAGTAGGAAATAATTAAATTCATCTTAGCTTGGCACTGAAGCCTTAGCTTTATTAATGGAGTTGTTATTGAACAAAAAAATATGTACGCATTTTTATTTCATATAATTTAGCTCTACTCTAAATCTTAGAACACTTTATAAATATAAATACTACATTGAATTTAACAACACTCAAAACTAATCCTCGAAATGATACTTATATTAAAGAGTTTTTCTTGAAAGCTATGTCTTTCTTTTAAAATTGAACAAAAGCATATTGATTAAATGAGGTTCAGTCCATTATATATCTATTGATTTCGGTTTAGTTCTTAGATAAAATTGACTTCAAACTCATCCTGAAAGTAGGAAATAAGTAAATTCATCTTAGCTTGGCACTGGAGCCTTAACTTGCTTTATTAATGGCCTTGTTATTGAAAAAAAAATATGTATGCATTTTTATTTCATATAATTTAGCTCTACTCTAAATCTTAGAACACTTTATAAATATAAATACTACATTAAATTTAACAACACTCAAAACTAATCCTCGAAATGACACATATATTAATTTGTATAGTTTTTCTCGATAGTTATGTCTTTCTTTTAAAATTGCACATTGTGCAAAAAAGCATATTGACTTGTTTAAATATTCAGTTGATTTTATCTAGGAATTTCGGTTTAGTTTCTAGATGAACTTGACTTAAATATCATCCTGAAAGTAGGAAATGCGGAAAACTTTGGAAGTGGAGACTAACTTGGTTTGTATATTGGCTTTATAAATTTATATATTATTTTTGTTTTATTATATTTAAATTTTTTATCTCATATAAATTTAGCTGTATTTTGGAAACTGATATATATGAAACAATAATACTAAATACTAAATTTGATTTAGAAACTAAACCGAAATCATCCTGAAAGTAGAAAATAAGTAGATTCAATTTAGCTCCTAAATGTATATTAAATGAAACTAATGCGCAACTATGTAACAAGGGAATCTTCACTTCTGCGAAAGAAACATTGTATGAAACTTGAAGTAACCGCCCAATACCAAACACACCTTAAAACTCATTCAATAAAAAAATATTGAAAACCTCTTTATTGATTCAAAAGCCACACAAAAATACCGAAAACCAGACATTGCCCGCAATTAATGTATTTATATTAAATCACGAATTTATTAATATTTGATTTCTCATAAAAAATATTATTAATTGAGCTTATATTTCCTTTTAAAAGGACAACCCGATATATATGATTTTTATTTTTTTGTTTCGCTTTTTTTTTTAATTTATAATATTGAAATTGGATATTGAAAAAATATAAATAATATTATTTACGTACAACGCATACACTTTGAACACATTTCATGTTTCACATTTAATTGAACTTTAATCATATATTTATCTTAAAGCCATATAATTTAAAACAACCACCAAAAACAACGATGGCAACATAACATTGTCAATAAAAGGAACACAAAAAAAAAAAGGGAAACTAAATTAAAGTTTGAAATTATCAAAATTAAAAAATTATTAAAAAAAAAAAACTGAAAGTGGTAGTTGGGTTTTGTGTACTCACCAACACCAGGATATGGAGGAATTCCTGGGTATGCAGCATGTGGTAGAGCGGCCTCACCATTTGGTAGACCTTGTGGTGGTATCGATAAATGTAAAGCATCTGAATTGGAGACATGCAATTCGAAAACTGAAAGTCGATTTTAATTATAAATTGATTTTCAATTCAAAGACGAACAAAAAAAACACTTACGTCCTGGGAAGGTTTGTGGAATACCGTTCGCTGTGTACACAGCTGTGGTTGCTGATTCAGCTGAACCATTGGAAGGATGTCCGTTTGGTGTTTGTGCAGCCGCCATATTGAACGTTGGTATTGTCGGCGATGGCAGAGACGGTATTGTACCATTTACAGGTCCACCAGTACCATTTAAGGCAGCATGAGGTATTTGAGTTGCTAACGCAGCCATCGGATTTATGTAACCTTGTGCTGCAGCAGCCATTAAAGCAGCTTGCTGTTGCTGGAAACAAAGTTTTTTGTTAGTTTTGAATTTTTTGTATATATTGCGAAAAGATTTGTATATATTGTTTTGTTTTTAGACATAGAGAGACGGTTGACTATTTTAAGGATCTCTTTTCGAACGGTAATTTTTTTGCCATTTCAAATTTTGTGGAAACATAGACAAATAATAGTTAGGAAAACTTTCGGAGTCTGATGTTTTCCACTGAAACGAAAGACCACCCTATCCCAATGCAAGTATTACTAAAAAGGTGTTTCATCTCAGTGGAAAACATCAGAAAAAATTCTAATTAAATTTTCTGATTTTCATTCTATATTTTTTTTTTGTAGTTATTTAGTTTTCCTTATTTTATTTGACTAAAAGAGTCCAGAATTGTAAAAAAAAAAAACATGACGTGACATTTATTAGCACATTTTTTTTAAATTAACGTTAATTGAAATTTTCAAATTAACAATTTTAAAATAAAAAGTTTGTCCGTTTATTCAAAGTGCAAAAAATGATGAAGGTGGCACCAGGTTATATTTGAGACAAAACGAGAGAGGAATAATGGCCTGATATTTAGAGTGAAAGACTCAATGCAACAAATAATTTAGAAATTTGGTGGAATTTGTAATAAATAGTAACCGTTTCTTACGTGTGATGCTGAGTTCAAAGCTTCGCAGTCCTCATAAGCCACCATCATCATATTTTTGTATTTTGGGAAGGGGTTCCCGTTATACTGAAAGAATATAACAAACAATTTGTAAAAAAAACTATTTGGATATGGTGATTGATAAGGCACTTTTAACAATTTATAGAAAGTTGGAGTTCTTTGGGAAATAACTTAAAAGATGGAATTTATGTTTTTGACGCTGATCTGTATAGTATAATTCTATTGAATTTGTTGAGAATTTTACAAATAATAAATAGTCTACATAAATTTAACATAAAATGGTTGCGAATTATACGAATGGAATATGATTTTTTTTATTTTAACAAATGGTTAAAACTTTTGTAACGATGAAGTTTAAGATTATCATTTTCAATACAAGCTCATCTCGTATTTAATGAGCAATGTTGCCGAGTGAAATTATTTTTGAAGAATTAAAACAATTTTTTTTTAATATTTTGTAATTTTTTGCAATATTTGTTATGGTACAAATGTTCTTAAACATTTTGCTTCTGAGATTAAAATTCATTGTCTTTCCCCCTCAATTTCTTATTGGATGAATAATGTTGCCGAGTGAAAATATTTTTGAAGAATATTACCGGAAACTAGGTATTTTAAAGATAGCAATTGTGCTTATGAAAGTAAAATACATTTTCTAAGTCCCCCAGCTAAATTTCTTGAATGACTAATGTTGCCGACTGAAAAATAGCTTAGAGACTGAAAATCACATTTATAAAAACCAATCATCTTGGGTGTTGTATTTCTGCAACAAAGAAGAAAAATAACGGCCCTTTTGAAATGGGGAATTACAAGACACTTAAGCCTTCAGCTTTTTTTGGTAAAACAAGCCATAACTTGAACGACACTTTCAGCCAAAATATTAGACGTTCAACCGCCCGCCACAGGGACCGAGTCATCAGCCGTACAAACGTCAAGAATTCTTCTTCTTTTAGCTACTCTTAAAGAATATTTGTTCTGAACAAAGATAGTTCACACAAATTGAAAGACTGACGAAGAGACTGAAAGTCAGGGATGGAGACTCAAAATCAAAAACACAAGTATGGAACTCTGTGCGAAACTGACGAGACTGACAAAAACTGAAGAAGGGTCCAACCTTTCGGGAAACTTAGCATTAAAATTATCATTACCATTACTGACCATCTCTGGAAGGTGAGACAGCAAATTATTTTTCCACTGAAGAGTAAAAGGGAAAACTATATCAAATATTATCGTTAGTGTTAATTTTAATGAATTCTTCACGTCACTTATGTAACTCCGTATTGGTTGCGTTTTTTAAAATTTGATTTGTTTTATTTTTATACTTTTTATTATAAAAATTTTTGTTTTAATTTTCTATTAGTTTTGTTTAATTTCTTGTTAAAATTTTATTTTTGTATTTTAATTTAGTTTGAGATTTTTTTCTATGTTTTATTCAGTATTATTTAAAAATAAAAAAGATTTTTTTTTTAATTTTTTTTTTTAAATTGTTTTAATATTTAGTTTTTTTAAATGTTAATAACTTATTGGTTTCTTTCTCTTTAGAATTTTTAAATATTTCTTTACCTTTTTTAATAACTATTTATGTATTTACTATATATTTTTTTGTAATTTGATGTTATTTGTTTTATTATTAACTTTTATTTTATTTTGTGATATTTTTGTTCTTAAGTTCTTAGTAATTTTTTTTGTGAATAGATTTTTGTATTTCTTAAAATATTCGTTGTTTTCTTTTTTTCTTAAATTTTGTAAAAAAAAATTGTTTAAAAATATTTTTAAAATTTGTTTTTCTTATTTATTGTTGGTATTTAATTTGATGTTTCTAGCTTTACTCTTTTTTTAATTCTTTAGTATTTATTTATTTTTTAATGTTTGCTGGCATTTGTTGGGTTTTCTTATTTGTTCTTCGAAATTTAAATATATCGTATTATCTTTAGAAACCTTAATTTACAAAACTTTATTTAAGAATAAACATAATTTTTTGTTATAAATGGATTCTGAGAATATTTAAGACTCGTCTCAATATTCCCCACCTCACAATGCCCATATTGCATATAACAATTTTTTGCCACGGAACTGTTTCTGGAATCATTTTTTCTGCTCTCATCTCAGGAATCAAGTATGGGAACAATTCCAGACTCCTCTCAATATTCACTGTATCAATACTATATCAATACTAAAAATACTTTATTAAATTAAGCGTAAGGAAGTTTAGACTTCCGCGTAATTTAGTTAAAAACGAAACGTAGGCCTTAACGTAACGCATCGAAATTATATCTTCTATTCCAGACTGTAAACTAAATCACGCAACGAGCTAAAGGTGACTCAAGGTGTAGCAGTGATATTAAGGAATGCTTGCTTCCTATGTGTTCACCCGCTGCTTTATTTCATCAACATCGAAACGACGAAGGTAGCATTTCGACTCACATGAAAACAAAATTTTGACGTGTGCACTGAGGATCGAACTCAGAATCGTCAGACTGGAAGGCGAGAATGCTAGCACATACACCAACCAACTATTTTTCTAGTCTTTCTTATTTTTGTAAATTTTTAATTTTAGGTTTTATCTTCTGTTAATGATTAATGTCTTTGTTTTATATTCTATACATAAATCTCCATTGGTTATGTTTTTAAAAATATTTTTTATTTAGTTTGTTGTTGAATTATTTTTATATTTTTTATAATCTTCACTTTTTTTTATTTTGTTATTTTTATTATTTAGTTGTCTATAAAAATTGTTTTCTTTTTGTATTTTAATTATTTGTTTAGTTTGAGACTTTTTATATTTTTTATTTATATTTAGTATTATTTTAGAAATAGTATGTTTGATTATAAAATGTTATTTAATATTGTTATATTTTTGTCCTTAATTTTTTTGGTATTTTTTGTTAATGTTAAACGTTGGTATTTGTTAAATTATTCGTTGGTTTCTTATTTTTTATTATAATATTTTTCTTTTAATTTTTGTTATTAAGTTTTTTTTTATTATTAAGTTTTATTTTATGTTGTGATAATTTTTTTATTTAAGTTCTTTGTATTTTTTGTTAATTGTTATTGTTATTGATTTTTTTTTTTTTTCATTTTTTGTTGTTTTTGATATGTCTTTAAATTTAATTTTATTATTTTAGTTTGAATAAATTTTGTTAAATTATTTTCTCCTTAATTTTTTTTAATGTTAAAATTTGGTATTTGTTAAATTATTTGTTGGTTATTTAATTTGAATTTGTTTTTATATTTTTAATTGTTTGTTTTTAATGAATGTTTTTTTTTTAATTTTCTTGTATTTTTTGTTTAATAATTTGATATTATTAAGTTTTATTTTATTTTTTTTTGTTCTTTTTGTTTGATTCTTCGTTGTTTTTTTTTGATTGAATTTTGTTGAGACTTTTTTTTAATTTTTTTACATTTTTTTGTGTTATTAAATTTAATATTAGTTTGAGTTTTTTTTTCTTAATTTTTTAGTATTCTTTTATTTTTAGGTTTTATTCTATTTTAATGTTTGTTGGTATTGGTTGTGTTTTGAAGTTCTATACTTAAGTCTCATATTAATATTCTGCGTCGGACAACACCCATATTGTATATAACAATTTTGTTGATCACGGAACCGTTTCTGGGTCTTGGTTTAATAAAGAACGAAATGTATACGGTAACGAAAAGTATTCCGGACTTCATAAACATATCTTGCAAGTTTTGCCTAAATCGGAGCAACCGTGTTGGATTTTCTAAGAGCTAACAAAATTATCTCTACTCATTTCGCTTATTCTGACCAATGTTGCCGACTCAAATTATTTTTGAAGAATGTTACCAGCAACGTTCTTAACAAACCATTCTAATCATAATTGAAAAAACAATACAAAAAAAATAAAACAAATCTAAATATATACTCACATGAATAGCTCCATATGATGCGCCCAAATGACTATGCAAGGCAAATGGATTAATCAAATTCATGTGGCCAGCCATCTGTTGCATACGCCTCAGCTGTCTATCCTTTTCTGAATCGGCGAATTTAACTACAAGACTAGATGACGCTCCCTGTTGAAGAGAAAAAAAAGGAAAAACAAATTTAGCATTTTAAAAGGATTTTCTATTTGAATATCTACTTTAGTTGTAAGTGTCGCTCATTTCATTTCAATGCAATAAATTATTATGAATAATAAGAAGAAAAAATATTATGGAAATGATAAACGATGACAACTGCTTTTGTTTGCATTGTACACCGTTTGCTTTTTTTCTAAATAAGAAAATTTATTGTTAGTTAATGACAATGCAAAAAGGATACAAACTTTTTCTCTATATTGTTATCCTGTTTTTTTACTAAATTACATTTTCTTTTGTTTGTTCATATTCTGAGAGTGTGTGATATTATTAAGAGTGCATTGCATAGCATATACAATACACCAGCAACTTTTTTGCACCTTTCTGATCCTGGAAAGGCGAACTAAATATAAAAACAAAACAGTGAGAAAAAGGAAGTACACGAACAGACAGGAGCACAAACAGTCAGAGTGTAGTAGACTGTGGAGGACATAAATCATCTTTGACACGTTAATTTTTTATAGTCATTGTTTGTATTCGGCTTGGTTCCATTCCATTCCATGTTCACCTCCACAACTGTTTGTAACATTGTATTGAAAACAAAAGGTTATATTTATATTATAGGGAAAAGGATGTAAACAAATTATAATAATGTTGCATTTACATGACACTTTTATACAATTTACCAATTGGAAACAGAAGGAGTAATTTATTAAAATGACATGTATGTAAATATCTTGTAGATACATTTTTAATTAAATGTTTCGAGAAACTGAATTGATGGTTTCGGGTTTACAATATTCTATGTATTTTATTTCAAGGAGATTTTATTGTTTGTTATTTGAGTATTTCTAAGGTGAGGAGAAATTCTTAAGATGTTTTGTAAAATGACATATGAAAATGAAAGATAGAGTATGGATTTATTTTAATGTGGATGATTTGGGTGGAATTAATCTTGAGATATTATTTCTTATCGTAGATAGGATCTATAGATATATTCATCCTAATGATTTTATCCGGAAATAAACCGAACCAACAAATTATTACAAAGAACATTAAAGGACGAATTTATTTAAATATATACAATTTCCACGAAATTAAACCTGAAATATTAATTCTAATCTAACTCAGTTTTATCGAAGATATGAACCAATATGTTCACAATTTTATCCAAGAAATAAACCAACATTCAGAAGGAAGCCTAAGCTTATGCGATACTATTTTCTAAGAAAACTTAGCTTGGAGCTTAGAAACTTAGTAAAACTCATGATTAGCAAATAAAGATGTAAATCAAAGGAATAAATAGTGAGAGGGAGAATCTATATAGGATCACGAAACCACAAGGCGAGAGTATTAACTTTGTGCTTATGGGAATAGAACCCACATAATCTCGTTGTTAGTTTTACACTGACATTTCTTATAGGAATTATTAGTGTGAGTGAGAATATAAATATAATCACTAAACCCTCGCATTAAAATGTAACGGAAAGTTCAAATTGAAATCATTTTACAAGGAGAAAGTATTTGCTTTGTCACGGGAAAAACCAACGATTTGAGAATCGAGCCCACATCCTCCCGCTTTCTAGGCAATTGCTTTTCTACTGAGCGATTGGATTTTTCTCCTCGACAAAGTAGACTCATTATGNTATAAATATTATTAACACAATTATTTCTTGATATGTGATTCATTTTAAATATGAATTTTCTTAATCATCTCATTAATGATAGAATCTCTTCTACAATTTTTAACACTAGATCGAGCGACC
>JXPG01006876.1:0-21391 GCA_001015175.1 Megaselia abdita | reverse complement strand
TTAGTTTTACACTGACATTTCTTATAGGAATTAACTAAGCCCTCGCATTAAAATTTAAAAGTTCAAAATGAAATAATTTTACAAGGAGAAAGTATTTACTTTGTAACGGAAAAATAATAAAGGTTTGTACGGATGGGAATCGAACCCACATCCTCTATTGAGAGGAGACACACCTCATTCGGAGACTAAGTTTTTTGATAGCCTTAATTCTGAAGACTCCTCTTCGCTCTGGTCTTACTTACCACTCCGATCCTTCCGGATATTAAAATTCTTATGTGTTTTACTTGAGACCTCCCGCTCAATCAGTTCGCAAAATTCTCCAACATTTATTTTCAAGAAAGAAACCGATGGTATAAATATATAATCATAGACAAATAATAGATAGGAAAACTTTCGTAGCCTGATGTTTTCCACTGAGACGAAACACCCTACTAGAGTCAGAAAAGACTTCAAAGAGCGTTCTCAATGCTAATATTAATAACAGGGTGCTTCGGCTGAAGTGGAAAACAACAGATTCAGAAAGTTTGCATATCTATGGTTTGTCTATGATATAAGGTATAGCATAAAAACTATCCGTGTCTTGTTTAGTTTTTGAATTTTAACAGAACATTGTAAACAAATGGAATGAAATTATTAGTAAGAATAGAACTGTTTTCGAAATATTATATTATACCTTATGTCTTATTTCATTTTGGGTTTCTAAACATGTTGACAAAAACATAAGAAATCCAAAGACAAATACTATGACTTGAAAGAAATAGGTTTAATTTGCATAAAAAATGCGTTTCTATATTTTCGAATTATTTAGAGTATGTAAAAAAATGATCATTGTCTGATCAGTTGCCAAGAGGAACAGAGAAAGGAATTAGCAATACATTGTATATACCAAGAAACAAAACAAGACCTCGAATCTTACACCCAAGACTAAGACTGAAATAAGTCTTAAGACAAAGCAAATTAATTTATTATATAGTTGTGCTTTGTGAATCCAAATTTGAGGAAGATTTCAAATATAGGCCTCAAAATATCTCAAAACACCCAAGACCTAAACAATAATTAACTTCCCCCAAGGTTTAAACCATTAAATAATTTTCAAGTAAGGCCTAAAAGTGTATTACTTTAAAAATTATGAAATTATTTGAGTTTATATTGCTTGAAAATTATCTTGTGAACAAAATCAAATGTTTGGACTCATAATTTTCTCCTCAGTTGTCAAAAGGAACAGAGAAAGGAAAATTGAGCCATACCTTATATAAATTTATACCATGAAAGAAACCCAAGCCTCGAATCCCCAAGATTTAAACCTCGAACACCCAAGATTTAAGCCTAATATAATAAATAAGCCTACAAATATGTAAACAGGGTTGTTTTAAATACCTTAATGTATACGCTTTGTCAGTCTGTCTGTCTGCCTGAATAACTTCGTTATCTGGAATCATGTAGGGTCGTGTTGTACATTGTTTTAAAGGTACTAATGAGGCCTACAAACCCTCAATACCCTTGGAAATACAAGGGAAATGGGCATCGGCAGCAAATTGAGAAAGATGGAGTCAAAGTCAGTAAGTGCGGGTCAATTTAAGAATTAATTATATACAAAAAACCCTAGAATGTAGTTCTACTACACTGTGCAAATTGAGTTGTGGTAAACCATTAAATAATATAATAAAGCCTAATCTCTCCCCCCAATCGTATTTAAACATACGATTTAAACATAACGTATAGTAAATAAGGCTAAACATATATATAAAAAACCTAATCCATTTATTTGAATAGAGCAAATTGGAGGAAGTCAAAAACCTTAAAATATCTCAAAACTCCCAAAAACTGAACAATAAAAAATTTCAATTAAGAATCAAACCATTAAATAATAAGTCCAAAAGTATATAACTTTAAAAAAGCCCACCCAAGGCATAAACCTAATATAATAATTAAATCTAAAAATATATAAAAAGCCTAATTACATCTCAAAACACCTAAAACCTCAACTTTAAAAAACGTCCACCCAAGACATAAACCTAATATAATAAATAAGCATAAAAATATATATCTCAAAACCCCCATAAACCAAACAATAAATAATAATTTCACCCAATATTCAAACCATTAAATAATATAGTAAAGCCTAAAAGTGCATAACTTTAAAGCTGAAAAAAACACTGTCGATTTATATAAAAAACGCAATTGAAAACAAAGTATTTTCAAAGAGAATACTATAAAAAAGTATTGCTTTGAACACTTTGCAAACAAATGAAATGTCGCAAAAACTTTTCGAAATATAAAATAAAAAAACTGTTCCAATTAAAAATGCATTTATAAATAGTTGCTGTTACCGACATTGCAAAAATCATTTGATTGATTGCACAAAATAATAATAATAACAACACCAGTAGCAGTAGCAACAATCTGAATATGCTAGAGTTTCCTCCATCAAAAGCAGATGCAAAAAATTACAAGCTTTCGAAGCAATTAAAAACTTTTTTAAAAGGATGAAAGACGAACGAAATGAATGAATGACTGAATGGATGGAGAAAAAGGTAAAAATTGGCAATCAATTTGCTGTGCAAATAAAATCCACCTTGGATTGCTGAAAGAACATCAACGTAGCAGTATTGATTTAAACAGTCAGCAGTAGTATAAAAGCAAGCAAGCGGCGCAACAGATTTTCCTTTCCAATGCCAATAAAATATTTATAATGCAATCTGTTGAACGTGATTATTTTAAAATTTATAATATACAAAACGAAACGATTTCATGTTTACATTCCCAAAAGCATCCTTCCTGATCTGAGTGATGTTGTTCACTCACTAAATTATGTTGAACATCCTAAAAGTACAAGCCGTTTTTTGCTTTCACATCTAGTTGAGCTCCATGATGTTGCTAGCTGTTACATTACAACAGTTTATATTCCGGGTGTCGTTCTACTGAATGTATATACGGTTTTTTCATCATCACCATTCAGCTAGTAGATGCAGACTGCCTGCCTGCCTGCCATTCAGCCTGGATGTTGAATGCAACAAGTATTTTTTTCCTCTTCTCGTTTTATTTGTTCAACATGCAACGGAATATTATATTGAATTGCTGTGTAAAGAAAGCGCCTCAACACTTTTTTATAGTCTTCAGTGGTACTGTTTGCGGGTAATTGAATAGGAGATTTGTTTGCTGTAATTATGAGTGAACAGAAGGTACATAACTGCTCTTAAGTTGATGTTTGATTTTATTGTGACATTTTTTGAATAAAAACCCGAGAACACAACCGTTGACTATATAAAACCCAAGACCACAACCGTAATTTGCATATGCTTAGGATTATAATTAATTGAAGACAAAATCCTATCAATATAATACAAAATATGAAGTGAACAGAAGGAACACAATTGCTCTTAAGTTGATGCTTGATTTGATTGTGATATTTTTTTGAATAAATATTAATGACTTTAAGTGAATAACCCAAGAACACAACCCCTCACTATATTAAACCCAAGACCACAACCGTAATTTGCATATGCTTAGGATTATAATTAATTGAAGAACGATAAAATTAACAGAAGACAAAGCTATTCCTATCAATNGAACAGAAGGTACATAACTGCTCTTAAGTTGATGTTTGATTTTATTGTGACATTTTTTGAATAAAAACCCGAGAACACAACCGTTGACTATATAAAACCCAAGACCACAACCGTAATTTGCATATGCTTAGGATTATAATTAATTGAAGACAAAATCCTATCAACATAATACAAAATATGAAGTGAACAGAAGGAACACAATTGCTCTTAAGTTGATGTTTGATTTGATTGTGATATTTTTTTGAATAAATATTAATGACTTTAAGTGAATAACCCAAGAACACAACCCCTCACTATATTAAACCCAAGACCACAACCGTAATTTACATATGCTTAGGATTACAATTAATTGAAGAACGATAAAATTAACAGAAGACAAAACCTAATACAAAATTGAACAATTGAATACTCAAAGGTGCCAATACTACTGATAATGACGATAATATCTTGTTGCCATTAAATATTCATGAAAAACAAACTACCCATTATTAGCTCTCAAATTACTACATGGATCCTTTGCAGGACATCAATAATTTACAAAAGGAAAAATGTCGATGTGGCCAAATGGTGGTCATTTTTCAAAGAATTTTACGACTTCAAAGGAGAACAGCACAAAGTACAAAAAAAAAAAAAAAAATGAGAGACCGGAAAAAAGGAAGAACAAAATGAATATTTTCCCTTAAAAGGAGAACATAAATTTAACAAAACGTTTTTTATGTGGGTTCTGTGCAACCTTAGAACATTTTTATTTTTATAAAAACGGACGAGCGAACAAGTTGAATACTTGCCAAACCAACTTAAAGTAAAGAGCCAATTTAGAGAAAAGCCTGTTGCATCTTTTATGAAACAAAGCCAACAAGACCTCACGTTCTTGGTGTCGATATGATTTCAGAGCCAAATTTAATAAAGGGTTGTTATTAAGGGGAGCTCTTTAGCAATCATTCAACGGGAAGTTTCATTTTTTTCCTTTTGAATTTTGTGAGTGTTTTTGAAATTGATTTGGAAGCAATCGAGGGTAATTGATGGTTTTTAAGGTTTGCCTTTTGTTTCAAAGTGGAAATTAAATGCAATGTCAATTAATTGTTGGTTATATTCGAGGCTTTTGTTAGTATATAGACAATTAATAGATGGGAAAACCTTCGGAGTCTGATGTTCTCCACTGAAACAAAACATTCCACTAGATCCAGAAAAAGAGCTTTATCAATGCGAATATTACTAACAGGATGACTCGTCTGAAGAAACATCATATTCTGATGTTTTCCACTGAAACGAAACATTCCACTAGAGCCAGAAAAAGAGCTTTCTCAATGCGAATATTACTAAAAGGGTGCTTCGTCTGAAGAAATATCATATTCGGATGTTTTCCACTGAAACACTCTACTAGAGCCAGAAAAAGAGATTTCTCAATACGAATGTTACTAAAAAGGTGCTTCGGCTGAAGAAACATCATATTCTGATGTTTTCCACTGAAACGAAGCACTCTACTAGAACTTGAAAAAGAGCTTTCTTAATGCAAATATTACTAACAGGGTGCTTCGGCTGAAGAAAAATCATATTCGGATGTTTTGCACTGAAACGAAACACTCTACCAGAGCCAGAAAAGAGCGTTGTTAGTCAGCTTCGGCAGAAGAAACAGCATATTCTGATGTTTTCCACTGAAACGAAACAACATACTAGAGTCAGAAAAAGAGCTTTCTTAATGCAAATATTACTAAAAAGGTGCTTCGTCTGAAAAACATTATATTCTGATGTTTTCCACTGAAACAGAAAACAGTAAATATTACTAAAAGGGTGATGTTTTCCACTGAAACGAAGCACTCTACTAGATCAATGCAAATATTACTAAAAGGGTGCTTCGTCTGAAGAAATATCATATTCGGATGTTTTCCACTGAAACACTCTACTAGAGCCAGAAAAAGAGATTTCTCAATACGAATGTTACTAAAAAGGTGCTTCGGCTGAAGAAACATCATATTCTGATGTTTTCCACTGAAACGAAGCACTCTACTAGAACTTGAAAAAGAGCTTTCTTAATGCAAATATTACTAACAGGGTGCTTCGGCTGAAGAAAAATCATATTCGGATGTTTTGCACTGAAACGAAACACTCTACCAGAGCCAGAAAAGAGCGTTGTTAGTCAGCTTCGGCAGAAGAAACAGCATATTCTGATGTTTTCCACTGAAACGAAACAACATACTAGAGTCAGAAAAAGAGCTTTCTTAATGCAAATATTACTAAAAAGGTGCTTCGTCTGAAAAACATTATATTCTGATGTTTTCCACTGAAACAGAAAACAGTAAATATTACTAAAAGGGTGATGTTTTCCACTGAAACGAAGCACTCTACTAGATCAATGCAAATATTACTAAAAGGGTGCTTCGTCTGAAGAAATATCATATTCGGATGTTTTCCACTGAAACGAAACACCCTTCTAGAGTCAGAAAAAGAGCTTTCTTAATGCAAATATTACTAACAGGGTGCTTCGTCTGAAGAAACATCATATTCTGATGTTCTCCACTGAAAACAAACATCGTAAGAAACATTGTATTCAGAAAGTTTGCATAAGGTTTGCCTATGCTTTTATTCTAAAGCGAAGCAGGCAGGACTGAGATTTTTTCTAGGGAAGAACGTTTAAGGAAATGTACAATAAAATAAATTAACATTTTCTGAGAACATGAATTAATATACGGGACTGTAAGATATGTTTAAATTCCCCTGGTAGGAATGTTTTAAGAGAAAAAACAGGTGAAATTACAGGAAAACGTTCTATGATGTCTGGGAAAGACAGAAAGAGAAGTATAAGAGAAAACACAGCTTAAATTACCCGAAATTTCTCATGATGTACTGGAAAGGTAAAATATATCCCGGAATGCTTAACTTGAAACCTGAACATTTTTCTGTACTGTATGGATTGTAGATCTTAGTCTGTATTTTGTAGTCAGAAGTGGATTGTGTTCTAGATTGTAATGTAATTGTAGTTTTGTAGTTTCTCCATTGAAGTTTGTAGAATGTAGTCCACATATTGTAGACTATACTCTGTGTAGTTTTGTTGGTTGTAGTATGTATTTTGTAGATTGTAGACTGTAAATTGTATTTAATATTTTGTATTCTGAAGTTTGTAGTTTTGTAGATTGTATAATCTCTATTTTGTAGTATGTAGACTGTGGTCTTGTATAGTTTGTAGAATGCAGTCTACATATTGTAGTCATTACTCCGTAGTTAGTACTTTTGCAGATCTTATTCCGTATTTCATAGACAGAAGTGAATTGTTTTGTAAATTTTAATTTAGTCTTTACTTTGTAGATTATAGTCAATATTTTGTATTCTGAAAGCTTTGTAGTTTTGTAGACTGTAGTCTGTATTTTTTAGTCTGAAGTGGATAGTTTTGTAGATTGTATTGTAATGCAGTCCACATATTATAATCTTTACTCAGTAGATGGTAGTTTTATAGATTGTAATCTGCATTTTGTAGTCTGTAGTCTTGTAGTTTCTAGTCTAGAGAAAAATGCTTCACTTAAAACCGAACAAATTCCTAGTTCTTAAAGCAACATAAACTCCTGAAATTTGCAACATTCCCAAAGACACATTCAATTCTCAATTCAAATCTCTCATTCAATTCAACTTTTCAAATTATCCGAACCACTATAGACAATAACAATAAGCTAGTCATAACTGTTATTATCTTAGTGAACCCAGACCGCAACCGACATATAATAACCAATTCCGAAAAGTTGTTCATCATGAATATTATTCAAATTCAAATAGAGTTTCACCACGACTTCTGCTCATGCATATTAAATAATAATTTCGGCTACCAAATGATGATGATGTCCATTGTATTCGTATATGATATGTGTGAGTGATATCTCTCTCCATCATCCTTCGCATCACGAACATTTTGATTTTATAATAAATTCATAATTTAATGAGAATATAATAAACAACTAATCAATAGGAAAGTAATTCGGGCGAGATATATGCAAATTTTATTAATAGATAAAATTTGCATGCCTGCCTGCCTGGATGCCTGGCTGTTTTTTTTTTCAACCCAGCCATTAATTTTGAATGAACCGTTGATTATTAAACGCAATTTTTTCGAAGCGATTTTTGTTTTCCTGATACGAAAATAAAATAAAAAGTTTTAAACAACAAAAACGAGATTCATAAAATTTCCAATTAAAATGCAATGACCAAACGAAAAAATTAAACCATAAAAAATCTTTTCGAATAAATTTATATTTTTTTATATTATTTTTTTTTTTTTTCAAAAAAACAACGGTTGGTTTGGAAGGATATCCATCCCACATCAACTGTTGGTATTTACATTCATTCATATATATATATTTTTTAGTGGATTGTACGTGAGAAGAATTAAATTTGATTGCACATTTCATTTCCAATTGAATTTTTTATGTTGTTTCCGCTTTATTTGTAAAATAAACTGTAAATTTAATTGTTTATAATTTTTTTCCGTCACCCTTCCTTTCCGACGTCAATCACATGTTATTGAATTTAATTGTTGAATAGGAAGTTAAAGGGATTTTTGTTTGCAAATTTCGTTTAGATTGAAGGGAAGCGTTATATTTTGAATTCGAAATATTCTTCTTCATTAAAGACGGTTTTTTAAGTAGGAGAGGTGATTATATTATACTTGAGAGGAGATCTCAGGTGGAGTAACATTTTTAAGGATTGGTCTAGGAAAGTATATTATACAGAAGCAGAAATTATTTTCATTCTGGTTCTTTTTCTAAAAATGATTGTTTTAATTTAGGGAGCTTGGGATGTAATAAATGTCAGAAGATCTCATGCGAAGTATTAAGAATTGTCTAAAATTCAGCAATAATACAAAAAAGTTCTTGATATTTTTTTGACGATTTCTGTGAAAGAGCAGATCTCAAAAGAAAACAAAAATAGGGAGAGAGAGATGATTTTATAATACTAGAGAGGAGATTTCAGGTGGAGTAAAATGTTATCTTAAAAATAATTATTAATTCTCTAAATGTTGGAAAAATATAAAATACAAAAGCAGAAATAATTTCCATACTGGCTCTTTTTCTTAAAATAATTAATTTTGTCTAGAGAGCTTTGGATATACACGTAAGGAGATCTCATGGCAAGTATAACTACGTCTTAACACAACTCAAATTCCGATAGAAGATAAATTAGATAAGAAAACTGAATAATCAATAAAATAATAATAAGAGCGATGTTATTTTATGTAGAGACCTTGGGAAATACTCGCCACGAGATCTCATGCGAAGCATAACTATATATAATTATCTAAATTTGAGCAATAATACAAAATAAAAAATACAGTTTCTTGATAACTTGGTTGAGTTTTGATAAGAGAGCACATTTCAAAATACAAAAGGAGATCTAAGGTCAAGTTAGGATTGCATTAGCTGATTTTTAAATGTTATGTATTGCATAGTGAAGTTGTACAAATTTAAATTATTTAACATTTTCGATTATACTTTTTTAAATTTAAAAAAAATTTGTGTTGAAAGTATTTAGTGCGAAATATGTCTTATTTTAAATTAATAAAACTTCTGAACTTAAACTTCACCAGAACACGAAACAAAGTAATTTAATGGACTTTTTAATTCTCTGAAGATTGGAAAAATATAAAATACAGAAGCAGGAATAATTTCCACTCTGGCTTTATTTATAAAAAGCGATTATTTTATTTAGAGAGCTTGGGATATTATACATGTAAGGAATTCTCAGGTCGAAGTATAGCAGAGCAGATTTAAAAATACGAAAGGAGACCTCAGTTCAAGTTCAAATTATATCAAAAGTATTTAGTAATAAATACGTCTTCTTTAACAACCCAATTCAAATTAAAACTCTACGAAAAACCCTCACCTACACTTTCAGGACTCCAGAGCACAACACAAAAAGCAAGCGTTATCCTTCGAATTTTAATATTCTTCTTCTTTAAAAGTCACTTGTGAGAGTGGTAAAGAGACATGATTTTATCATACGCGAGAGGAGATTTCAGATGGAGTAAAATGTTTTCATTAAAATAAAGATCACTTACTGATCATTTAACAACAGTGGTCTAGAAAAATATTAGATAAAGACACAGACATAATTTCTACTCTGTCTCTTTTTCCAGGAGCGATTGTTTGTGATTGTTTGTGATGCGAAGCTCATCTAAAATTGAGCAAAACTCAAAAAGAATAAAGAGTATTTTCTTTTGACGTTTTCGATGATAGAGTAGATTTCAAATATAAAAGGAGATCTAAGTTCAAGTAAGAATTACATTAGCTGATTTTTAAAAGTGATTATATTATATAGTGAAGTTGTACAAACTTAAATCAACGGAAATGTTCAATTATATTTAAACATATTGAATTGTGGAAAGTATTTAGTGAGAAATATGAGTTATTTAACAACACAGTTAAAATTCCAAGCCAATAAAAACCTCATCTATATCTCCACCAAACTCAAACTTGTTTTGGAATTTCGTTTAAATTCAAGAGAAGAAAGCGTTATACTTTGATTTAAAATGTTAGCATTCTTCTTCTTTATTTATAAATTTGTATTTAAGAGCTTGGCCTACACACGTAAGGAGATCTCAAATGAAGCATAACTATAAATAATTATCTAAAACTGAGCAATAATCAAAAATAAAAAAGAGTTTACGTTTTTGATGAGAGAGCATATTTCGAAATAGAAAAGGGAGATCTAAGCTCAAGTTAAATACAAAAGGAGATCTTAGTTCGCCTACAAATTTAAATTAGAATAATTTTAAAAGTATGTATAATAGTGAACGGAAATGTTCGATGATATTTAACAAAATTTAAGGTATTGCAAGAATTGTGTTAAATTATTTAGAGAGAAATCACACAATTGAAATTCCTTAAAACCTCACCTCCACCAGAACACCAAAGGAAACAAAAAAGAAAACCATCTATCCTTTGAAACCTATAAAAATCCCATTACCAACAAATCCTTTGAATCCTTGGACAACCTTAAAATTAGTTAAATTAATTTAGGGTTCCATATTATTTTATTATTTAAATCCATTAAAATCAAGAAAAAGGAAGACTATAAAATACCCAGGAGAGAGGAGAGAATCACAAAAAACCAAAAGAAACACTAAACAGATTAACTTCATATTANAATCACACAATTGAAATTCCTTAAAACCTCACCTCCACCAGAACACCAAAGGAAACAAAAAAGAAAACCATCTATCCTTTGAAACCTATAAAAATCCCATTACCAACAAATCCTTTGAATCCTTGGACAACCTTAAAATTAGTTAAATTAATTTAGGGTTCCATATTATTTTATTATTTAAATCCATTAAAATCAAGAAAAAGGAAGACTATAAAATACCCAGGAGAGAGGAGAGAATCACAAAAAACCAAAAGAAACACTAAACAGATTAACTTATAAATCTACAAAAGCCAAAGTCATTCCAATGTAACTAAGCTAGCTGGATAGCTTTAGCTATATGTTCTACCGTGTCCATTTCATTTACTTTAAATTCTCTTCAGTCCTTCCATGCAATCTTCTAGTAGCTTAGAACTTGTCTACTCTTCTATACAGTTGTGTTTCCTATCGTTTTTTTTTCATGTTGTATTTTTGGACTAACTTCCTATTGTATATGTTGGAGCAACATAGTCTATAAGAGAGAGATAGTGTTTCGTTTCCGTGTGTATTAGCAAAAAGGAGAGAAAAAGGATTTTATTTTGTTGCATAGAATTTAAAAGACCTATAGTATATCCTTCTTTTTACATTTCTGTACAGGTCTTGATGATGTAAAACCGCAGTTGGATAAATGACTTGACTATCTAGCTTGTTCTGTATAATATACTGTATACGTTCTTTGGTGCTAACGTAGAGCAGTCGTTTCGTTTCCTCAGGGGTGTAGAGAGGAAAAGAGATAGACAGAGAAACAAACGAGATTTTCTCATTTTGTTTTATGTGACATAATGCTAATGGATGGGATTTGGAGGCTCTATCGGAGGATTCTATTTGAATAATCCTAAGTGATTTCTCCTGGTTAGACGACGTTCAAAGGTATTGGGTATATGCAATAAATTTTCTGCTATGTTGACGTAATTTGAATGTCTTTCGAAGTGAATTGATGATGGTTTGTAATTATGGTTACCTGAAATTGGCTTTTTAATCAGAATCTGCTTTTAAGTAATAGGATGCATTGGTTTTGGTTTCATAATATGAGAGGAATGTATTTCTAACCTTTTCGATTACAAAACCTAAGACGTAAACCTTTCTCTTTTACGACGGCAATATTAAACATAAAATATATATATAATTAGGAGTATCTTATAAATCCAAGTTCCTAAGAATATGCTTTAAAGGAATACTAGTTACTGAATATTTTCAGCAACTTTGTATACTGCAATTTCTTATTTTTAATATAATATAAAACAAAAAATCCAAGATAATATTCTAAGAAATAAACTTCAAAGAATAATAGAAACCCTTTAAAATCAACTGAATGACTCCTATTCCCAGTAGACAAACAACAAAATATTAGATATCAAAAGGAAAGGTCCATAAAAAGTAAATAATACTAGAAAGTATACATTCTGTGATGTTCTCCAGGCGGTAAATCTCTATAGACGAAACATAGAGTCTACAGAAAAAAAAAAGGAAATACAATAAAGAGAAAAGTATAGAAACGAAAGGATAAAAAAGGAGATTTTTACATTTTATCAAATAAATGTAAATGCATTCCTTTCTAATACTGTATTCAAACACAACAGTACCAGTAACAACAAATGGAAACTAACTCTTCCTATACATTTAAAAATCCTTTTACGGAGTTTAGAGATATTTACAATCCAATCGACTCTTTCTACAGAATTCCTCCACCATATCCTTCCACATATAGAAAGAGAACGAGCTTCAAGTTGTAAAAGGAAAAGGACACAAGAGTATAAATAATTGCTTCAACAAAAACTGTATAAAAAATAGAAATAAAAACACGAACTGATTGCTTAAATTCAATAGAAAATTTTACAACGTTCCAACTCCTGCTAAATGACTATATATACAGGACGAATATATAATATATCCTTTTGCTTGAATAAACCTCAGAAACTTTTATGCCTGTTGCTTTCACTGGAGGAATTCATTTGGGAGTGGAAGCGCAACAGTATTACTGTTTCAATTCGAGGAAGACATTCGTGCACTTGAGGAATTTGAGGGTATAGGCTTTTGTGCACTTATTGGAAGTTATTTTGCTTTGGAGGTTTTTGAAAGTTTTTGAATAGGCTATCTCTTGCTTCTATCATTGGAAAGCTGGCTATATTTGAAGATGAGGCCAACCATGGAAATATGTTTTATATTATCGTTTGGGTTAGAAAATAAATATTGTTACTATTCCAATTCGTTTCAGGAATAAAACTCATTATGCAAGAAACTGTAGTATGTTAAGCTTCTTAGCTCTAACATCCCACAGCTGGCTAGGTTCAAACCGGAGGCCAACCATGGAAAGATGTATTTAATTAAGCTTTCTTAGCTCTAACATCCCACAGCTGGCTATGTTTAAACCGGAGGCCAACCATTTAAAGATGTATTTAATTAAGACGTTTTTCAATTATGGTTTGGGTTAGAAAATAAATATTATTACTATTTCAATTAATTTGAGAGAATAACTCATTATGTCCTTTTTCTTACTGTGCTCTAAAGCTGGCTATATCTCTCAAGAGGACAATTAAGCATGCCCTTTTCCTTGCAATCTTCAAAGCTGGATATATCTCTCCAACAAGAGGCCAACCAAGCTTTCACTTTTATACCAATTTCAGAGGAACTAAGAGTAGTTCAACCATTGTTTAAAGGCTTGAATCTCTTTGCCCATATTGTAAGCCATTTCTAGTAAGCTTTTTTGACTCTAACATCCTAGAGTTGGCTATATTTAAGCAAGAGCCAAACCATGAAAATATTTATTTAATTAAGACACTTTTCAATTATAATTTGAAGTAGAAAAGAAACATAATTACTATTCCAATTAGTCCTTTTTCTTGCAGTTCTCAAAAACTGGCTATATCTCTCAAAAGACAGCCAAGCGATCTAAAATTCATGGATTCCTTAAGCATTGATTTGAGTTTTGTAATAAAGACTTTTAATATGTATGGACTTCCTAAACCGTTCAACAATTATTTCTTAGTGTTATATAAAACTACAACTTCCAAACAATTTCTGTGAGTGAAGAAATTCAAATTGAAATTCCTTAAAGCCACCAATGATGTAGAAATTTGTATAAAGAAGCCTATACATATTGATATTTCGAGGAAGCTTTTTGGTAGACTTCTTTTTCTTCCGATAAAAGCAAAAAAAGAGAAGACTCGAAGGAACTGCTTGACTGACTTTACGTGAATGCATTTAAATAATAATTTTGTTTGAAGATAGGAGAGCATAAAGATGGTATAGAAGAGAGGACGATAGCAGTAAGCACAAGAATAATAGTAGTTAAAGTCAATGGGATAATAAATGGCAGGAAGACTTTGAGTTCTTTCGTTTCTCCTTAAATAAAAATTATATTCTTCTTTTCATTTTTTGTATGACTTCCTGAAAAATGTATGGATGAATGAAATATTGTCGTTTTTTTGGAGGATCTTTTCTGTTATCCATTTGTATTTGCTGTTTTAAGACTTTAAGAATTCAAGATTTTTGTATGAAGGAATTTTTGAAGTTGACTGTTTTAAGGGTGGTTCAGTTTCTGGAGTATTCTTTTGAGGGTAAAAAGTGTTGATTTTAAAAGATGTCTAATATAAGAAGAATCAAATGACTAGACCTGCAGTCAGTTTTAGCTGACATGACTTATGCTGTAACAGTTAACGATGCATTAAATTAATGTAGAACAAGGAGAGAGCGAGAGTTTGACTCAAGCCGGGAGTGCAGACGTAAATTTGTTTATGTCTGAAGGATGCCTGAAAATACTTGCTGATTACAAAAATATAAGCAGTGGTGACAGGTGGCGGATTTGAGCGTATGTCAGCCGACTTACTACGTGTATGAATTAGCTGCAAATTAATGAAGAACAAGGAGAGAGCGAGAGTTTGGCTCAATCCGGGAGTGTAGACGTCAATTGAATTTGTTTATAAACTCTTTAATAATTGTTGGCATGAAT
Source organism: Megaselia abdita (assembly GCA_001015175.1). Lineage (NCBI taxonomy): Eukaryota > Metazoa > Arthropoda > Insecta > Diptera > Phoridae > Megaselia > Megaselia abdita. The sequence goes on along the minus strand of JXPG01006876.1, from coordinate 6,709 downwards.
TTCTTCATGTATTCTTATAGTTAATGATTTTCCACATGAAGAAATAGCCAAGATCCAACAAAAATCTAAAGGAAAACCCTTGAGAAAACCATCTGCCACTGAAATAAAACATGGAACACCTTCCCACAGACTATTTCCAAATGCCAACTAAAATGGTTAGATTTTAAAAGATAAGAGTCTAATGATTTATCTGACATGCCTTTTGCTGTAACGGTTAGCCGGCTGACGAAAACGTCTCAAACTGGTCGGCTGAAAACTTAAATACAATTTTACTTAAGGCTTACATCTTGAACAATTATTCAGTTATTCCGAGAGCCTGAAAATACTGGCTGTATGTCTGACTGACATGTGTGAGTTAGGGGCATCAAATTGATGTAGAACAAGGAGATAACCCAAGCCGGGAGTACAGACGTCAATTTTTGTATATTTGAAGGATGCCTGAAAATACTAATGGCGGATGTGAGCGTTTGTCAGCCGATTTACTACGGCTGACGTGTATGAATTAGCTGCAAATTAATGAAGAACAAGGAGAGAGCGAGAGTTTGGCTCAATCCGGGAGTGTAGACGTCAATTGAATTTGTTTATAAACTCTTTAATAATTGTTGGCATGAATTTCTTCATGTATTCTTATAGTTAATGATTTTCCACATGAAGAAATAGCCAAGATCCAACAAAAATCTAAAGGAAAACCCTTGAGAAAACCATCTGCCACTGAAATAAAACATGGAACACCTTCCCACAGACTATTTCCAAATGCCAACTAAAATGGTTAGATTTTAAAAGATAAGAGTCTAATGATTTATCTGACATGCCTTTTGCTGTAACGGTTAGCCGGCTGACGAAAACGTCTCAAACTGGTCGGCTGAAAACTTAAATACAATTTTACTTAAGGCTTACATCTTGAACAATTATTCAGTTATTCCGAGAGCCTGAAAATACTGGCTGTATGTCTGACTGACATGTGTGAGTTAGGGGCATCAAATTGATGTAGAACAAGGAGATAACCCAAGCCGGGAGTACAGACGTCAATTTTTGTATATTTGAAGGATGCCTGAAAATACTAATGGCGGATGTGAGCGTTTGTCAGCCGATTTACTACGGCTGACGTGTATGAATTAGCTGCAAATTAATGAAGAACAAGGAGAGAGCGAGAGTTTGGCTCAATCCAGGAGTGCAGACGTCAATTTTTTTATAAACTTTTTAATAACTGTTGGCCTGAATTTCTTCATGTATTCTTTTAGTTAATGATTTTCCACATGAAGAAATAGCCAAAACCCAACAATAATCTAAAGAAAAAACCCTTGAGAAAACCATCTGCCACTGAAGTTATGAAATAAAACAAGGAACACCTTCCCACAGACCATTTCTAATGCCAACAATCTCCAATACAATCAAGAGAATTAGAGAGAAATACACGACTCCAGGTGTTTACTCTCTTATTATCGTCTACATTTTGACAACATTCTTTTAATGTCCTGCCAAATAGTTGACATAAACATTCTTCGATTCGTTCCCTCTTTATACGTTTTACTTCGGTAAACATTTTCCAATTTTTTCTTCCTTCATCGTTCATTCGATTCTTTTCTACTCGAATTTGCTCAATTCCATATTAATGGTATTTTCTTCGTTGTGTCGGTCGGATGGATGAAAACGAGAGACGATGAAGAAAAAAATATGTCAATAATAATGGCAAGTAAGCATTTGGTGAAAATGTCATTATAACAGCAATGACAAACACGTTTTGACATTTTGTTGGTCTATCAAAACGATAATAATGACATTAAAATTTATATTTTCCAACCGCAAAAATGACTGGCTGACTAGAAAGTGGTATGGTTAGAGTTGAGTTCATTCAGAACATCCATCATAATTTTCAAATCAATAAATTATTCAAAGGGTTTTGAGGTTGGATATTTCTTTGATTTTTTTAGGAGGTTCGGGGTAATCTTCAGATGACATACTTTTAGGGATTCTAGAAAATACAATACTTGGTTTGAAGAGAAGATAAAGGTTGTGGGTTTTTGAATGTGGTCTAGACTAAGTTGTCTTTAATACAGAAAAATCAATATATATCAAAAACTCAAACCCAAACATTTTTACATATAAGTTCATGTTCTAGATAATTAACAACTCGAACCAAAAGCCCCAATTCACCCTATAAACCAGTAATTGAACGCAAAACTATATTTAAAGTGAGTTCGTCCGACTGACTGCCTATCAATCATCAAACTGCTAAACAATTTCCATTGAATTCAATCAATTGCAATTCATAAATAATTCAAATACCCAACCATTATAGCAAAGCATATGCTTCTTGTAGAAAGAATACACTTTTTCAATATGAATGCATATTTAATGGCGAGCGCGCTTTATACAACAATTTATCTAAAATATAAAGCGGAAACATCCAAATTATATTAGACATTTTGTACACATTCTTGTTGTTGTTTTCAAACATATTTTTTTCTCTATTTGAAAATATCTATATAATTTATTCAGAATGTTATTAAAATGCAATAAATTATGTACTACAAATCAAAAACATGAACGGAATTCAATTGAGTAATATATTTATAATTGAATTTATTATATTTCGATGATTAATTTTTGATTATGTTTTAAAATATCCTAAGGCCAGGACATTCTCTTTTTTTTCGGTTTGAATTTTAATTATTATTTTATGCTTATTGGATGGTATTTTGTTGTTGTGGTTTCGGTTAGTGTGGGCGGCGGTTTCATTCAGCGATAGGGGGTAATTGAATGTGGCATGCAACTGGAATTTCAGGCAAAACGTGATAATTTGCTGAAAAGTTGATTTACATTTTGTTTAGTAAGCTATTCTAAATTTGGTGACATTTTAAAGAATGGCATTTTAAAATAGCTGTTGTAACAATCGTATCAGAAAAAGAACAGGGAATTCACTTTTGGTTTGAAATAGATTCAGGCTTTCGTGAGATTTGATTGGTTATTGTCTGTGGTTTCAAATAATAAAATTTAAATTTAATGTATTGCTCTAATTGGCTAATGTCTTTAATACTACAGAAATACTTTACATTTCTTTCAATTTTGTTTAAGTAGCTGCGTATTCAAAGCCTTCAACCATGTTCATGTGGTTCTAAACTTTGATAAATGTATTGTATAGTCTAACGGAAGGCTCTAATCGACTAATATTTTGACTACTACATATCAACTCTTTGATATATTTCTTTCAACTATTAAATACTTCAACCACTTCAATGTGGCTCAGAACTTAGATACATTTAGAGTATCGCGCTCGAATCGACTAATCTAATCTTTACCACTACAATAGTTCTTTATATTGTATTATATTTTGAGAGCCTAAAATGCTCATCTAATCTTTCAACCATTTCCTTTCGGCTCTGAACTTATATGAATTTAAAGTTTTGCTTAGCAAAGGATTTATCCATTAATTAAATCCTTTAACAATATTTTTTGTTCTGAAATTAGATACATTTAGTGTATTGCGCTTTAATCGAGTAATATTTTTATTACAGAAAAGCTTTACATATATTTAGATGTATTAAATGAATTGCTTAAAAAAATTGCCTGTTGTTCAGAATTTAGATACATTTAGAGTATCGACTGATATGTTTACTATTTCATAAATTCTTTATATTATATTTTAATTTGAAAGCCTAAAATGCTCATCTACATGTATTCAATACAATCTTTCCCATTTGTTCTTCAGAGCTTAGATACATTTAGAGTATAGCGTTTTAATCGACTAATGTCCTTACCACTACAGAAATTCTTTAAATTGTATCATAAGTTGTAATCCTAAAATGATCATCTTCAAGTATTCAATTTAGTTTTTTAACCATTCTTTATTTGTAAGATATTATCCAAAAATTCTACACTAACTGTATTCAATGAAATACTTCAACCATTTCCCTGTGGTTCAGAACTTAGATACATTTAGAGTATAACGTTCGGTCTATCTTTATTCGTGTATTCAATCCAATCTTTAAATAACTTCCCCTTTGGTTTAGAACTCAAATTAAAGTATTGCTTAGCAAAGCGTAAAAATCGTCTAATATCCTTATCCACAAAGAAGTTCTTTATATAGATTGTAAGTTTTCATCTTAAAATAATCCAGTACGAAGTCAATAAAATTCTTTAACCACTCTCCTGTGGTTTCGAACTTATATAAATTCAAAGTATTATCTAGAATAAGGCTCTAATCTACTAATATATTCACACACTTGGAAATGATTTATTTGTAATGCTCCACTTTAATTAAATACTTCAACCATTTCCATGTGGTTCAGAGCTTAGATAAATTTAGAGTATATCGTTCGGTCTACAAATATCTTTACCACTATAGAATATATATATTGTATTATAAGATGTAATCCTAAAATGCTCATCTACATGTCTCAATCCAATGTTATGGTCTATCGAGTTCAAAGCTTAAATACATTTAGAGTATAAAGTTCGGTCTACCAATAACGTTACCACTGGTTCCTGAAGTTAGATTTATTTAGTGTATTTTTATGATTTATCGACTAATATTTTTACAACAGAAGTAGTTCAATTGTAATGTAGATATAATATAAAATCTCTCATCTAAATCTTAAAATGCAGCAGTACCTGCGAAGTCAATCAAATCCTTTAGCCATTTGCCAGAAGTTCTGAACTTAGATAAATTTAAAGTATTACCCAGCAGAAGGCTCTCATCGACAAATATCTTTACTATTACAGAAATTCGTTATTTTGAATTAAAATTTGGGAGCCTAAAATGCCACACTACCTTCATTCAATCAAATCTTTAAACCATTTTCCTATCGTTCTGAACATAGACTAATATTTTTCCCACCTACAAAAATGCTTTACATGTTCTGCAAGTTGTCATCCTTAAATGCTACATCCCATTTATGAAATTCATCAACCATTTCTCTAGGATTCTGAACTTAGATAAATTCAATTGTATTCAATCAAATATTTCAACTATTTCCCTGATGTTCAGAGCTTAGATACATTTAGGATATCGCGTTCGAATCTACCTTCATTCAGTCCAAACTTCCAACCATTTCCCTATGGTTCAAAGCTTAGATACATTTAAAGTATTTTGCTCTGATCGCCTAATATCTTCTCAAATTCACTTTCAAAAGTCCTTAAACGCTACACCACCTCCATTGAATTCATCAACCATTTCCATTCCCTGGGGTACAAAGCTTAGATAAATTTGAAATAATATTACTTTGAAATATGCTTCAACTCCTCTCAAGAATCATAAATATTTCAAGTGACTTCCATTATGCAGCATATGTTATGAACATCATACCGTTTCAAGTGAACAACATGCCAATGGAGAGAATTCCCATCAAGTGCACTTCATAAAACCGTGGAGCGCAACAACTTTTCCATCTATTCTATATCTTTCTGCTTTCATTCACCTTCACTTCCACTTCATATGCCAACCTAATAAACTATCTTTATAATATTTCCAAGCTATTAGTCTTCATTTAATCCCGTGTATGTAATAAGAGCAGAGTACCGAAAACAATTTTCAACAACTTAAACACGTTTAACATATCTACCTCTCGTTCTCTCCACCGCACTAAAATGTGAAATGTGTTGAAGTGAAGTGAAGTAAAGGAACAGCACATATTATATTGCATGCACTTAGGATCAACATATTAAAATTGATGATAAGTTAATTTCGTTTGAAACAGAAAAAGTTTGTTAAACTAATTTGTATCTTTTGCTATCTATCTTTCTCTTTCTTCCAGAAAATGCTTCCACATGTGTGTGTGTGACTATGTGTCTCTAGGAAGAACATCATGTAATTCGAGGCAACATATTATAAGGATAACATCGATCACATATGTATGTACTCCCATCTTTGTACTCTTCATTTGCATTGGAACTGAAATGTTGTTAGCAAAAAAGCTAACTATATATATATATATATATATATATACGTACACACAGAGTATAAAGTTGATGTTTGTTTTTAATACTTTATGAAAACTAACGAACATATTTTTTGTTTCAGTTTTTTAATGCTTTCCAGCGAAAAGTGTATGCGAGCAGAAACTACAAAGTATGAAGACTCTTTTTTTCTTGAAATTAGTTTTTAATAATTTTATAGTTGTTTGAAATGGGGCTTTGACTTTCCTTCTTTCTTTTTTTGTTTTAGAATTGTGAATAGTCTTAAATATGTTTAAGTTTGTTTGGAGGTTGGTGTATGCTTTTACGTGAAACAGGATTTTAGCCAAGAAGCGAACCGAAATTAACTACAGAAAGGCAATAGTACAATGAAATTAAATTCTAGAGACTAAGTGTAGGAGTTAGCGAAATATTGTTGAGATATAGCTTTAGGTGTGCTTAAGTTTTAGTGAGAAATAAAACCATATGAAATCTAGCTAAGCAATCGAATCGGTTTTAGCAGGTGATGAGATATTGCTTAATGTGAGCTTAAATTGTATATCCTAGAAGCGAACCAATTTTTAGTGAAGATTCAAACCGTCTATTTCTAAATATAGCTGAAAATTAAATTGAATCTTTAAGTAAGAGTCTAATTTTAATCTCGGACATTTGTTTTAATTAGTAAGACTGAAAAAAATGAAGACCCAAAAACTAAACAATGGTTTATTTAGACACATTATTCCTAGAAGAGTTATCTGAAATTCCTTATATATATTTTCTTAATTCAAATGTTCACTAAATACGAACAAGAGCCTTT